>CAOJBJ013750117.1:0-10012 GCA_948291685.1 Euphorbia celastroides | reverse complement strand
TTTAAAGGATGATAATTACAGGCTGCAAGCTCAATTACGCAATCTCATTTGCCCTAATTGCGGTGGTCCCGCCATTATTGGTGATATTTCCTTCGGAGATCTTCGTCTTGAAAATGCCCGCCTTAGAGATGAGGTAATTGCATTCAATTGAGAATATTAATCCACTAGTCATTTGTCTGTATGAATTGTAAATGTTGCTAGATGTTAGTAAAGAGGACAAATATGATATTGGCAAGTTATAGAGTTGTTGTAATCATTTGTCACTGTAAGACTAGGTAAAGTCAAATTTTATTGAAATGAAAAAATTGAAGGGAGAATTTGTAGTTGTTATAGCGACTGATTTTTGTATTGAATGGTTGATTTAGCTGTCTAGTATCTCCATAATTGATTTTTGTGATTTGGAAATTAAATGCTGGTAGAATTTTTTGGATAGAATAATTGATACTGATCCTGTGTACCCATGTATTGAATTGTGTGAGCAAATCTCATTTATCATTTTCATCTTTTTAATTCGTGAAGGATTATGTTGGTAATTTTGTCACGTAATAGAACAATTCATGCTTAGAAATATAATCGCATTTAATAAATGTATCCAACATCAACATGAGAGATTTTAATTCATTGTTTGATCCTAAATCCTTATGCAAGGAAAAATAGTATTTTGAATTCGTTGAATTAGATTTTATGCAGGTACCTTTATAAAGGAACTAACTCAACTAAGCATCACACTGAATGTTCAATTACGTATTGATTCTTAATACTTTTAAAAAGATTAAGCCATTCATAAAATTGGAATTCATCTTTTAATCAATGAACTATAAATCTCATCTTCATTTGCAGTTAGAGCGGGCTTGTTGCATAGCTTCTCGCTACAGTGGGAGGCCAATTCAACCAATAATGGGACCATATCCTGCACTTCTTCAACCGTCCTTGGATTTAGACATGAACATTTACTCGAGGCAATTTCCCAACCTGATGAGCACTTGCACTGATCAAATGTTACCAATGTCCATGTTTCCGGAAGTTTCTTCATTTGCTGAAACTGGTCTCTTACTGCTCGAAGAAGAAAAAGCCATGGCCAAGGAGCTTGCACTGTCCTCCATTAATGAACTCGTGCAAATGTGCCGCACAAATGAGCCTCTTTGGATCAAAAACAAAGAAAATGGAAGGGAAATTTTGAATCTTGAAGAGTATTCAAAGATGTTTCATTGGCCTCGACATTCAACTGAATCAAGGACCGAGGCTACAAGGGATACTACTGTGGTTATAATGAATAGCATCACTTTGGTTGATGCCTTTCTTGATGGTGTAAGTGTTTTTTTTTCTTTTTATTTTTTAGTGAAATGTTATTGTTAATATTTTTGGTTCTAATCGCTGTTTTCATTGACAGAATAAATGGATGGATTTGTTTCCTTCCATTGTTGCTAGAGCTAAAACTGTTCAAATTTTGAATGCTGGTGTTTCCGGTCCAAGTTGCTCGCTTCATCTGGTAATATATTCATTTACAATAACTAAATTGTTAATTAAATTGCACAATAAACTTGTTTAATGTTCGTTGCTGCAGATGTTTGCAGAACTGCAAGTTCTTTCGCCTCTGGTGCCAACTCGAGAGGCCTATTTTCTTCGTTACTGCGAACAAAACCCAGTTGAAGGAACATGGGCCATTGTTGATTTTCCAATTGATAGCTGTTTCCAACAAAACAACTTCCAGCCTTCGTTTCCCATCTACAAGAGAAGGCCCTCTGGCTGTGTTATTCAAGATATGCCCAATGGATACTCAAGGGTATGTACTAATAACTTTAACCCATTTCTCAAATTGAATCTTTCAATTTTTAATGGCATTTTGTTCTTCAACACAGGTAACTTGGGTAGAACAAGCAGAGGTAGAAGAAAAGCCGGTGCACCGGATATTCAGTGAGCCAGTGTACAGCGGAATGGCATTTGGAGCTCAACGTTGGCTTGGTGTTTTGCAAAGACAGTGTGAAAGGGTTGCTAGTCAACTGGCCAAAAACATCCCAGACATGGGAGGTATGCTTAATTATTAATTAACCAACTCTTAATAAACTCGACTAAGCGCTGAATTGGCTGTAACGATATTTGTGATAAGTTTGTGCAGTGATTTCAACTGTGGAAGCGAGGAAGAATTTGATGATACTGTCCCAAAGAATGGTAACAACATTTTGTGGGAACATAAGCAGTTGTAATGGGCAGCTTTGGACAGCTTTGTCTGAATCATGTGAAGACAGTGTTAGAATTACACAAAGGAATATTACTGAGCTTGGACAGCCTAATGGTGTCATTGTTTGTGCTGTTTCTACTACCTGGCTGCCTTTTTCCCATTCTCAAGTCTTCGATCTTCTGAGAGATGAAAACCGCAGATCTCAGGTTGAAATTTCGACTCTTATCTATGTTACATAGTCAATTAATTTCTTATCCTATGCAGTTTAATTTATGTTTCATTGTGCAGCTTGATGTGCTTTCAAATGGGCATTCACTGCAAGAGGTTGCCCACATTGCCAATGGCTCTCATCCTGGAAACAGCATCTCTCTACTGCGCATTAATGTAAGACCCTTTTCTGCAATACCAATAAAAATCTGATCTTGCCCAATATTTTAAGCTCAAAGTTGTCTTTAACAAAAGGGTAAATGCCCTTTTTTGTAAAAAGTGGTTGTTTTATTGTTCAAAATGAAAGACACTTTTCTGCATTTGCAATAAAAATTTGATCTTGGCCAACATTTTGACTCCAAATTGGCCTCTTAACAGTAGGGCAAGTGACCTTTTCGTTGAAGATGGCTCTTCTATTGTGAATAATTGTGTTCATATGAAATAGGTGGCAAGCAATTCGTCACAAAATGTGGAGCTAATGCTGCAAGAGAGCTGCACAGACCCAACAGGCAGCATAGTTGTCTACACAACAGTGAACGTAGAATCAGCTAACAAAGCAATGAACGGCGGCGATCCATTTTCAATCCCTCTTCTCCCTCTAGGGTTTGTGATTATTCCAATGGAGAAATCAAGTACAACCACTTTGAATGAGACGACCCAAGACACAACAAGCATCATTAATTGCAACTCAGGGTGCCTCTTAACTGTGGGGCTCCAAGCCCTAGCCAGCACAATCCCATCAGCGAAGCTCAATCTCTCCACTGTCAACGCCATTAATACCCATTTGAGCTCTACTGTGCACCAAATCACTGCCGCTCTTAACTACCTCGCCATTAACAGTGATCAAAGTTTGGGTTCGGATCAGCAGCCTACTGTTTCTGCTGAGCAATAGGGTTGCCGAATTGGAGAAAGAAATTTATGTTGGTAGGTAGGATAGGTGAAATGGGTGAATTTAGTTTCTGTATTTATGGGTTTTGCAGGTTCGTATTTGTCAGAGAAGGTTGAAAATTGGGAGAAGCAAAGATTTGGGGTAAATGTTTTTGAGGGGAAGTCAAGAGCGCACCAAGATGTGACCCGTCTGCTAGGTGTTTGTGAAAATGCCTTAAAGAAATGGTACTGCATTGCAGGGGTGGTGGTTCGGGCATTGACTTCTGCTTCTCTGCTTATTTTGCTTTAAATATGTGGACCTTTTTCTTATTATTATATGTTCGTTTATGGGATATTAATATATGTTTTTAATATGATCATTGTCTTATTTGTTCGTTTTTTAGTTGCGTGTGCGGTTTGTTTTTTCCATATAGCATATTCTTCTCATTTCCATTATTGGAAGAGTTGTTGATCCAGATGTGAAAAATGAGATTTTAGAAGTAAGAACACATTGTTGATCATATATGAGAGCAGATGAATTTATTAAGTCGGACATTAAATGGACAATTACATTAAGTAAGAGCTAGGAAGGTTCATGGGATGAATTTGGATAAGCCACTTGCAGAATAGAAATGACTTGCTCGAATAGGGGTGTGCATAATTCGGTTAAAACTGAAATACTGAATCGAACCAAACCGAAATGTGCAATTCGGTTCGGTGAAAAATATTTTGATATATTACAAGAGACTGAACCGAAATACTGAACCGAATATATAATAATTCGGTTTTCATGTTAGTTTGGTTCGGTTCGGATTATATTTTAATTTCGATTCAGTTCAGTAAAAAATATAGTTGAATTTCAGTAATTCGGTAGAACCATTTCGATTCGGTTCAGTTTAACCGAACACACCCCCCTAAGCTCGAACCCATGTGGCTTGAGTAAAGAACGCATAGACGAGTTTCATTGTTTTTTAAGTTATAATGTCGTTACGTATTTTGTTTGTTAATCTCAAATTTTATTTACTGAACAATAAATTTATTATGAATTTTTATTTTTTTTGGGTGACAATATAATAATGAACTGTGGAATAAGAAATGGATGCAGGACTTCAATTTTTCCTAAATATGACCTACAAATTAGTAAAATAGACACATCAGGTATAAAAATTGGAGACAACAAATCATCACACAATTAAAGCATGGTATGAAAGACGAAGTAAACTACTTCGATTAAAACATGGTACGAGAGACAAGAATGCATGTAAGTTTGACTTTGAGCTAGAAAAAACAAAAAGAATTCGAACATCATTTTCGCTGACCATCGAAACCAATCATTCGATCGAATAAACGAAAACCTCTCTACTCCACGAGAAACCACCATTTTCTACTCTTCCTATCTAAGAATAAATAAATAAATAATTCTTTTCCACAATTGCAATCTACATTTTCAAAATAAATTATCAACATGATTTCACCTGCACTTTTCTTCAACACTTTACTCGCTAATCCGGCGGATTCAGCTGGATTTATCTCAAGTTTTTTTCCTTGACATAGGATATTCGCAAGATCCAGATTTCAAGATTTATGTTATGTTTAGTTGGACATTTTGATGAAAATATCAACTCCCAAACTGGACGAGGACCCGCCCTGATAAGAATGGGGAATTCCCGGACCCGATTCCCTGTGGGGCGGGGATGGGAAATTTTTTTCCCCTGAATCCTCAACAAGGATAGGGATGGGCTTACCATTCCCCGCCCTGAAAAATCCCCGAACCCAAAAAATCTCCAATTAAATATGTTATTATCATTTTGTTTAACAATAAATCAATATATTTTATTTTAATATAGATGACATTTTCAAATATATTTTTTTATATATTAAATTACTTGAAACCGTTAACATTTAAGGTGAATTTTTTCTTTTTTCTAGATTGAGCTCAAGTTTTTATAATTTACATGCTTAGAAACATGATAATTGTTGAAAGGATTATTATTTTGTTATGGTTTTAAAGTTTAGTTTGTTTAGTATTTCTTAGTTTTGTTATCTATTAAAGTTCTTAGTTGTATTGTAAGGATTAAAATGTAATTGGTATTTGAACATTCGAAATTCGTTTTAGTTATACAAGATTTTAAACAAAATTTTTTTTTCTTATTAAGGATTTGGGGAATCACCGATTGGTTAATTGGAAAAAAATTTTCTCCAAATTCTTAATGGGGATGGAGATGAAAATTTTTTTATCCCGAAACCTCAATAGGGATGGGGATGGAGAGTGCATTCCCCGATCCGATAAGCCCCGTTTTCAACCCTACAACTCATATTCAACCAGCCCATAAATGAAAATATCTACCTTACCCAATCCATACATAATAGAACTTTAAAATTTTAAGTTCAGTCCAAACTTATACTTGAAGTGATCCATTATAAATAACTTGCCGCAATTAACGAAAATAACCTGGATCATTTTTTGGAGAGCACGAACTAATGAATAGAGTTTTTGAAATGGAAAAAAGTATATAAAGCGAGTTTTCAAGAATAGTATCAGTCTTTAAATTTTGAATAATTGCTGGAAATACTCGATCCAGCCATCAGTGGGTCGATTAAGGTCCAGGAATCCGAACTAAATTGAGTGTTTGGATTTAATTGGACAATAAAATAAGTTTAAGGACTTCATTGAAATTTAATTTATCTACAAGGACTGAAAAGGAACACGTGAACGATATCTTGGTGATAGATTTTCCAATTCTTCGTCCAATTATCATTTCGTACTCCGTTTATTGTCCATTATAAAAATAAACAACGGTTGAAATTATAGAAAATGACTAATATTCAACATAATATAATTTAATCTCCATTTCGCATCAATCTTTTCAATCTATTCAATTTTCAGATATTAAAAAGGTACGAATTTAAATTCAATTCAATTTTCACTTTTGGTTATAAATTAAAATTGGACTACAATACCAATCAATTTAAGATGAAAACAAAGATAACAATTAATATGATATTCTATTTTGTTAAAAGTACACAACAATATTCCATCTATCCAATTTTGATAGTCAATATTTTCATTTCACGAGAATTAACAAAATCGAATATCTTTATTATAATATCCTCATTTATTAAGAAGAAAGAGTTTGACTAATTAATGGCTAGTGATAAAAGTAGTTATTGGCAAATGTATTTTGGTATATATATCATTATCTAACAACTAAAAATGGAAAAATGTCTATCTTTTTTGGACACCCAAAATGAAAATCTTGCCTATCAAAGTTGGACGGAGGGAGTAACAGTTAATACCAATTGACTTTTAGTTAAGTGGTACACCTTCCAATGTGTTAGTGGAAGGTATCGGATTTGAAACTCAACCTCTTCAAGGATTTAGTAATTATTCAAAGAAAAAAAGTAAATTATTAATTTATCATTTTTATTAGGTTGTTCGTAGGTTGCATTATCCATTCAACCCGATTCGATGGTGCTATAATGAACACGACTGTTTTATTAAGTCCATCTCGAGCTCAAATTGATAAGCGAAATTCATGGGTTGACATATATCTTTAAGGCTTTGTTCCAAGATTTGTGATCACAAACAGATGTTAGAGAAGCTAGCCGAAGGTCAAGCAAAACCAGTTTGATGCATGAGTTCGTAGTATATTTTGGTGAAGAGCGAGGACTCAATAGAGTGCATTGAGTGAGAATGGCTTGTTACCTTTTAATGACCCCGTTCCTGTGATATAGGTGTGAAAATAACTATTATTACTAATGTGACACCTCTCATCATGTGAATCTCGTCTCAATGTTGATTTTTTGAGGGTTTGTTAAGTGGGATCGATTTATGATCTTGCAAACTATTCTTATTCATGCGCTCAGTCCCTTTCCGAGCCCACATCTGATGGGTTGTTTTTGGACTCAAGTTTTGTTATAAAGTCTAATTCGAGTTCGAGCTCGAGCTCATAAAAATCCAAAAATTTACGGACTCGGCTTGGTTTTTACATAAATAACCCAAATTTGGTTCTATATCGTCAGAACAATAATAACTTTATTTTTTAGAGACATTTATATATTATATCTAACCATTTTTTTTAATAAATAGTAAATCTTTGAAGAGTCTTTATTTTATGTTCTTATATTTTAACCCATTAAAATTTTAGGGGTGTTTCCCATCCCTGATGATTTTCTACTTATTTATTAGAAGTTATTTTTAACTTATAAGTAGCTTTAAAAATAAGTAGTGAAGTGTTTCTCAAAAAAATATAATGCAAATGACTTAAAAGTAATTTATAGTTGTAAAATGACAATAAAGGACACAATTTGTTGTTATAATTTATTGATGTAGGGGTAGTGTAGTAAGTAATTAGCTTGGCCGAACCTCCTTTTTTAGAACTTCTTAGAAGAAGATTTTTCATAAGTAGATATTATCTACTTTTCACCTTCTCTTTATAATCTCCTTATAAATTAAAATATAAGTTAGGAGAAACACTTCACCATGCTTCTTATAAGTTAAAATCTCCTTATAAGGAGATTTGACCTTCTTATAAGGTAAGAGAAACACTCCCTTAAACTAGAGTTTAAAAAGTTCACCATAAATTGAAAAATATTTGAATATAATGAAATTATGTATAAAATTGAAATAAATGTAATTAACAATCATATTATTTATTTTTTTTATTAATTTAAATATATATTTTTTAAAAATATGTTTGAACTTTGGGTTGAATTTGAGAATGACTTTTAAATCAGTCTGAAACCAACTCAAACCTGAAATTTTAAGAAATGGGTTAGAATGGATTTTGATTGTTGTTTTTTACGATTAAAATCGACTCTAACTGGCCCTCTCTGCACAATAACCAGTTCTACTGTAAAGTGGTCTCTACGATAAGTGTAAATTTGATGGGTTTGGACCCATCTATGGTACGGCTCACTTAGAAGCTTTTTATCATCAGTTGAAGTTAGTTTTTACAAGTGTTTTAAAAATCAGTCTGGGCGGTCACTTAGGTGGTGTTCAGATAAGATTTTTTAAAACATTATCGCGATTTTATCAAGTCGGATAGTTATAAGCGTTTTTCTATTTAGGCGAACATGTGTTTCGAAAATTAATCCTAGACAGAGTTTAAGCGAAATTTTCTAAAACATAAAATCATTCTATGCAAAAATTAATTAACTATATTATTTTTTATATATTATAATTATTTTAAAAACATAAATATTAATTCACCCAGGTCTTCATTCAGGTACCGTCTGACTAGCATTTAGACGTCTTGAATTATTGTCCGTCTGACCAGCGCCTAACATTTTTTAAAATACCAATTTTTACATTTGTACTTGAGAGTTGTTATTGAATAATACTATTTCAAATTTATATATTTAGATATAGTGCTTGTGAACCTTATGCACACAAAAATGTGTTAAATGAAATAAATTCCTTTAGTAGATTATATTTTTCTGTAAAAAAGTCTAAATCTAATGACTCTGTATCAAACTATCAATATATGAGCCGTAATTGACAATCAATTCTTAACAACAAAATAATTACAAGAAATATACAAATCATTATTTTCGGAAAATTGTATTTGTACAAGACTTCATACTATCAATATTATTGTCTCTGTTTATAAACTTGATAGTTGACACCCAAATCTGTACGGCTACATTGTTAAATAGCACTGACTATAGTATACCTTATATTTTTTATAATTTAATATAGATATAATTATATCAATGCTTAAATAGAATTTAGACCATGTTCTTTAAGATTTTTTAAAACTGAATTGAATTTAATAAGATTTATTAAAACTAAACTGAACTGAACTTATTATAACTAAACTGAACTTATTAAGTCTAAGAGAACATGACCTTAATATCAAAATAACATTATTGTACGTGAAATTCATAAAATCAAGTGAAACTACATATCTAACCCATTGACATTGGCATGTTTTCATGACTGTACAGGGGTAAACTGGTAAGAGAAAAATACGGAAGGCTTCACCAGCGAAACACGATCCCAATGAACCTGGATTCCGGCAGGAGTTTGGTTGAACCACTTTCCATTAGGGGTTAGTATTCGGTCGAAACCGAACCAAACCAATCCAAACCTAATTAACTAATATCCGAATAAGCAAAAATTTTTTATCCAAACCAAACCGAATAATATTAAAACCGAATCTAACCAAACCTAAATAAATAATTTAGTTTGGTTAAAAACCAATCCGATCCAAATTAATTTATATTAACAAAGTGTTAATCTTACAAAAAATTGAGTCAAAAGATTAAATGAATACTACAAGTAAAAATCAAAATCATTAACTAATGGATCGTTAGTAATTAATGGACCATGTAAAAATATTGCATAATATCATATATATTTTATATTATATATAATTCTTTATCTTATTAATACACATACATATACATAAAAATTTATATTACATGTATTTCGGTTTGGTTTGGTTTCTTCGGATTTTTCAAAAAAATATCTCAACCAAACCAATTAACTGAATTATAAAATTTCCATTATACAATCCAAACCGATTATATGGAATATCCAAATCAAATTAATAATTTAATTTGGTTCTGTTCAGAAACCGAATATCCGAACCGTTTACACACCCGTACTTTGCATGTATTTATTTCATGAAATGAATAAATATATCATAATTTATCTTTTTTACAGTGAAAAGCAACTATTTTAGCAATATAAAACTATAAAATATCCCGTTTTATTTCTTTTCCGGTTTTCTAGCTATTCCTTTTCTCTCTCTC
>CAOJBJ013749859.1:0-23323 GCA_948291685.1 Euphorbia celastroides | reverse complement strand
TACTTATTTTATATTCATGTGACTTTCAACTTTTTAATTATGTTTTTACCCTTTTTTTTATCCTAGTCTGCACCCTCTTTCCATCTCTCCAGATGTTACTATCAGTCTTTTCTATCTTCATTAATTTCGATTTTTGAATCTTAAAATCGCTATATCTCTCAAATTGTTGATTTTTTGGACTTGGTTCTTTAGAATTTTTTGTTCATTTTATTTTTATCTTTAAAACGAGATCCATGATGACATTCTTTTGACGAAAAAAAATTCGAAAAAAATCGAATTATAGATTTTTTCTATAATGATCTATAAGGTTATAGATTTTTTCTATAATGATCTATAATGTCGTAATTTTTTCTATAATGATTTGTAATGTTATAGAAATTATCTATAATGACTTATAATGATCTATAATGCTATAGAAATTATATACAATGATTTATAATGCTATATAATTTTTATATAATGTCTTATAGGTTTACAAAATGTCATTATAGATCATTATAAGTTCGTAAAAAGACATTATAGATTATTATAGATCATTATATTTTTACAAAATGACATTATAGATTATTATAGATTCGTAAATGACATTATAGATAATTATAGATCATTATAGGTTTACAAAACGACATTATAGATCATTATATTTTTTATTATTATAGATTAATATAAGTTTACAAAACGACATTATAGATCATTAGATAATTGTAGATTTATGAAATGACATTATAGATTATTATAGATTTATAAAATGACATTATAGATCATTATAGATTTATAAAATAACATTATAGGACATTATAGATTATTTTGAATTGAAGAGAGCCGTTGAAACAAATCACACCACCACCACCACCAAATAACCGAATAACAAAATTAAATAAGAAACTTAATCATAAACAATCAGACATTACAATGACATATCCAATTGCATTTCAATTATGTTTCAAAAAGTTTCAAACACTGCATTTTTTAACCCAAGAATAGGAAAAATCAAAATAACAATTCTCATGAAAACCACAACACGAACAGTTGAAAGAAAATCATCCCATTACACTAATCTGATTTCTAATGGCATAAAAATCCAAACAATCCGATCTCAACAGCCAACTTAAAACAGAAATCAAGGCAAAAATCGAAACGAAACGGGTAAAACGCAATGAAAATGAAGAAAGAAAGGGAGCAAGTGACAGGATCTCATTCCGGTTCGTTTTTTCGGTGATCTGAGAAACGGCGACGGGCGACTGCGGGATGAGATGGCAGAGACGGCTAAGATGAAGGGAATTTTCGGGCGGTGGATCTATGGGCAGACCTTTAGCGACGGGAATTTGTGGGCGGCGGATCTCGCCTAAACTTTCTGGTCCAGCGGCGGTGGGACGACATCAGCGTTGTTGAGATTTAGGACTAGACTAGGACTGGGTGTCGGAAGCGGCACGTTCAGCGGTGCGTTGGGGTCAGATCTGGTGGGGAGCGGCGACATTAGGGCGAGTCCGGTAGTGGCGGGAACGGCGATGAACGGGGAATGGCGGCGTGAATGGACTGCATGATCTCTTTGTGGAAATCTTACTGAATGGGGGTTGGAACATTTTTCTTAAAATGTTTAGGAATTAGCATAAAATCATAATTACAAAATTAAGAGGTGGTAGCGCGTCTTGTTTGTCCCATTTTGAAGCGTATTTCATTGTTTGTCCCTAAAAAATATGTAACTCAAGCCCAATTCAATTTCTATTAAATAAGAATAGGATTAGGATCGGGTCGGGCCTTTGTAAGATAAGTCAAACGCAAACTTAATCCACGAGCCTACTAATTCATTTTCTAAAATAAAATTTTGAATTTTTTTTTATTAAAAATACATATATTTCAACTCTTTTAAAAAACAAAGTAAAATTGTAATGTAAAAATTTCAATTAAATTGAGCATTATCCTATAATCTAAAACATTCTTAGTTTTATTTAAATTAGATATAATAACAATGTCACTATATATTTATTTAATATAATTTTAGACATATATCGAGCTGGCAATCCAAGCTTGGATTTCAAGATTAAATCTGCATCCATCTCATATTTTAGTCGGGTCACAACACGTTTAATTAGTCCGGACCGGACTTTACTACTATTATTTTTTTCCAAACCGGTCTTATTTAGGGGGTGTTTCGAATTCTTTATAAGTTGGTCAAAACAATTTAGGGTAAACTTAAAAAACATCCCCTAAGGTTTCGACATTTTGCAAAAACACCCCTGAGTTTTTTTATTTTTACAAAAACATCCCTTAAGATTTTGGGTCGTTAATATAACACTGAATATCTATTGGTAGGTTAAAATTGCTGACGTGGCAAGAGTAATTTAGACAAATTCACATTTTAACCCAATAACCCATTATTTTAACCCAAATACCCATTTACCCTAACCCAAACCAACCCTAACCCTAATTGCTCCCATCACTGGCGCCGTCACCGGTGATTTTGTCGGGAAATCACGTTTCCGGTGAAATCACCAAAACCAACCCCCCTCCCTTCATCACCGGAACCCGCCCCTAACCCTAACTCAATAGTAGATCTCACCGAAAACCTTAAAAAACCCGACCAAAAATCGTTTTGACGGTTGGCGAGATCTGATTTTCATGTCAGTTTTCTCGACAGCGAGATCTTCATCGGCAAGCACAGAAACGTCGGGAATCTTCGGATTTGTCAAAGCTCGCCGTCATTTTTTTGTTTTCAAACCAGTCTGAGATCTACCTTCTTCATTTTTCCGGCGCCGGCGATTTCCTCTCTAAATCTGGCCAGAACACGAATCCGTGCCAGATCTAGCTTCGACAAACAGACGAGAGAGAGAAGAGAGAGAGAGTGGGACGGGATCTGTCCATTTCCGTGATTCGCCGGAGTCGAGATCTCCTTCTTCTTCATTTTTCCGGCGATAGTTCAGGTTGGGGTTAGGGTTGATTTCGATAAAAAAAAATGGGGTGGGGGTTGATTTTGACGGGAAAAATGGCAAAATCTGACGACTTTTGGAGATTTCTCGGAGAGATCTTGATTTACCGGCGATAAACCGGTGCTGGCAGCTCACCGGTGGCGGGGATTCCGGCAACAATAAGAAATTAGGGTTTGGGTAGTTTTTGGGATAGTTGGACGATTTTGCCCCTTGTGAAAATGAAATTTGACCATTTTGTCCTCTTGTCACGTCAGCATTTAATAGATTTTGGATGGAAAAGTACCATTTTGTTATCGGCCCGAAATCTCAAGGGATGTTTTTGTAAAAAAAAAGCTCAAGTGTTTTCGCAAAAAAGTCGAAACCTCAGGGGATGTTTTTGAAGTTTACCCAACAATTTACAAGGAGATTTTACCTTATAAGGAGTTAGAATTATGTATTTCTCGTAGCTTATTTATTACCTATAAGTAAATTATAAAAAAAACCAAGAAAAATATCGTAAAGTGATCTGTGAAATTCAATGAGAAAGGTGCAAGTCCCTTGATCGTAAACTACTTCCATAACTGGAATTAGAACTAATAGCCTCTTAGGTTGACATTGAGACAAGAAAGTGAAATAGCCTACGGGGTGACCACTGCCCATAGCTAGATCACTCTGACTGCAGCGGATTAGATTTAAGAAAGCCAAGATCTACCAGAACAAACAGAATTTGTTACAAAACGCGATCAATATCATCCCAAACACTATGAAGTCCGCATGGAATAAAAGGAGTTCCTTATTGTTTGGATTAAATATGCGTGTCATACAATACTACGGCTAAATCATTAGCTATGAGTCTCATCGCTATGTACACTACAATATGGATTGAATCATTATATCTGTGTCGGGATACTTTTCAAACCAGCCAACACATATATAAATATAGATCATCTTTCACTCTATCCATATCCACTTAATTTGTTTGACTTATGGAATTCAGCTTCACGTAAAAAAATTTGAAGCATTTTTCTGGGATATATGTAGGAGGATTACTCTTCTAGTTAAATGTTTTGAGTTAAATGCTAATTTATATTGATAAAGAAAAAAAATCCTGGTGTAAATATGATTAGAAATACTATAAAATAATTGGCATTATGTTACATGGAATAGTTGTTTTATATATAATAAGAGTTGCATGTCGTTTTCAGTCATTTAACACTTATAAACTCTTTATAAGTTATTTTATTAAATACCTCAACTACTTATAAATCACTTATATACTAGCTTTCAGAAATACTTCACTCTTTAAGTTGTTTATAAATTAAAAACTCCTTAAAAATTATAAGTTAGAAAGCAATCACTATGAAAAACGCCCTTTGTATGGGCTCTGGCGGGCTTTTGGCCATGGGCTTTATTCCGAGGTGTAGTTCTATCTCTCGCCGCTGGTTCGTCTTTGGCCAGTCTTTTCTCTCTCAAGAGAACAACATTTTCCCATGGTAGTACGATCTAATAGAATTATATTTTGCCGGTTCTGATCTCCATTTATAGGTATTTCGATTCCTCTGCGCATCTATTGATTTTTGGGCTTTGTATGTGTATATAAGGTTATACTCCCATTTCATCCCTTGGTTTTTCATTCTGCTCCACTATGGATCATCATCATCTTTTAAGCTTCAAGTTCTCTGTTTCGGCTGTGAGGAACTTTTCTTTATTTTTTGTTACCATCCGCTTTCAAACGCAGAAATAATTTGATTCGAGAAATTAATTGATTTGCAGCTGGCTTCTATTACTTTGGAGTCCCTCACTGTGTTACTTTATTTTCTTAATGCTTCTTCGTCCTCTCTGCGATTTATGATTTGAGCCCAATAATCAATGGTTGAAGCTGCAATTTCAATTTAGCACGCCTCAAGCTTTGCAAACGTGTCCTGCAATTTAGTTGTGCAAGTAATATTTGTAATTATCTTGGATTTGATCTTTGGGTCCTTGAGTTAATTTCTTAATTATATGCTATGTATATGTGTATGATCTGAGATTATCATTTCGGGGAGTAATGCCCACGGGGAAGTCTGGATTCAATTGTTGTGCTTTGCTATGTATCATTGGCGCACAAATTGCTGTTGATTCTTTTTAAGTATTTGCGAGGAATGATTGACTTTTAAATGAATGTGGTGGATTGCTTATTGGAGCTGCATATCTTGCCTTGTTCATTCATATGCTGCAGATCAGAACAATTTTATATTAATTCCTTGCATCTTTGCCCATCCCAAATTGTAGTCCGTTTCTTTTTTCTTCAGTGTTTCGATTTGTAAAAATCTCATTCATTTGTGTACCATGTAGGTGCTAGCTTCACTGCTTCATTCTTACTTGAATATCTGCAAGTGAGTTTCTAAAACTTGGACTTTAGAAGCTTATGGGGAGAGCTTCGGAGTTTATCTTGGAAAAGAATGCAGAGTGTGGGTAAAGTTTCTTGTAGCTTTTGTTATCGACTTACTAGCTCTCTCCCCCTCTACCTCTTTTCTGGTAGGCTTATGATTGTTTTTGAATTTGAAATTTCCATATAATTGTTTCGTGCATTCCGTCGAAGGAACTGATCTATAAAACTTAACTTTGCCCTGTTTTATTTTCCTATTCCTTAGCAGCAAATTTATGTGTTTGGAATCAATATTCTTGAAAGAATTCATTTTAGCTCATTTTAGGTTGAAGAATTGTAAATTTTGTACATAAAGTGCATTGAATTTCTTATGAATCTTGATTGCAAACTTCCTCTATATTTCTTCTTGTTTAATAAGTGGGTGACATGTAAAATAGTATATATGATTTCATCTTATTTATGCAAAACTTCGATAAATTCATTTGTTGTTGAAAACTCATTTTAGTTCTTTACTTTCTCCTCTTCAGTGTCTTGCCTGTCCTGTTCTTTGATATCTCTATCACTCTCTGTAGGTCTCCTTAACTGGAATCACCACCAACAGATCAGGTGCCTTTTCTGTTTCTTTTAACGCTCCTCATTTTGTATGTGGTGTTGCTTAATTTTGTTTTCGTCATGGCTGAATTTGGCATTTTGCCTTTGATGTTTTGAATTTTTTTCTATTCAATTCATTGCCCATTCCAAGCTGCTTTTGAATTTCGGTCTTATTTTGTAAGTTGCTTTTGTGCATGGTTTCTGGACTTCTTAATATTTTACTCTTTTACCTGCCTTTTGTCGTTTGGTTTAAAATGCTGTACTAGGTTCTGCTTTGTTTGTTTCTGAATACTGAAAAGCCAAACTGTCATATATCACATTTGGTTCATTGTTTTCCCAAGTGGCCAGCTTCTTTCTAAGCTGTATGATAATCCCATTCATAAGTTTTAACGCTATCAGTAAAATACCATATCTGCATTATGCATTATTGTCTTTTCCTGTCTCCTTATGAACATAGGTGTAGCTCAGTTGGCAACACAGGCTAAGTATGTGGGTGGAGAAAAAGGTTCAAATCCCACTAAATACATTTGTTGGGAGGGGTGAGGAGCCTTAACTATGATTAAGCCCCGAACAATGTATCTCAATGAAGATAGTTGTAAATATTACCAAAAAAAAAATGAACATAGTCCAACCTGAACTGACAAAGATTGGAACCAATGATAAATACTTCATCGGTTAACTCATGTTGTGGCACGAGTGGAGTCATGATTATGCCCATTGTTTTAACATCAATATTCATTTTTATCACAGGTCAATGGGCTTAAAGTTGAACAAGCAGATAGCATGTTCTGTTCGTGCTTGTTAGTTGAATTTTGTTCTTGGGAATTGTTACTCGATTTCAACCTCCTCCTTCATGCAGAATGCAGAAGCATGGAACAACAAGACTCGCTAATGTGCCTATCACCAAGTTGAGGAGCTATCACTTTCACCGTGACATTAGAGGTCCCTTCATTCCTTTCTCTTTTCTTTTTCTTCACTATATATACACATAAATATATTATCTAGAACTTGTTTTCTTTTCTTGTCTATCATCATACCTAAACTTTTTTCAGATAGTCAATTTTTCTTCAATGTTCTTCAAGCATGCCACAAATCAGTTGATATGAAAATTCCCCTTCAAACCCATGCAAGCATTATTAGACTTGGGTATGGAACTCAGCCAACTTTAATAGCTTCTTTGATATCTACTTACATGAATTTCAACCGTCTCGACCTTGCTCATCAAGTCATCAATCAAATTTTCTCGTGGAGCAATAAATTGGTTACTTTGAATATGGTAATTGATAAGTTAATGAGGAACAAAGAGTATGGTTTTGCTAAGAAGATATTTCAGAAAATGCCTTACAAAGATGTGGTTACTTGGAACTCAATGATTTGTGGTTATGTGAAAAACACACAACCTGAGGATGCACTGAGAGTCTTTAGAAAAATGCTCAACTCCAATATCAAGCCAGATAAGTTCACATTTGCTTCCATCATAACTGCATGTGCAAGGATTGGAGCACTTAGCCACGCTCAATGGGTCCATGATTTGATGATTGAAAACGAAATTGAGTTGAACTTCATTCTGAGTTCTGCATTGATCGATATGTACTCAAAATGCAGTAGAATTCAAACAGCAAAAGAAATTTTTGATGGCGTCGAACGTTCCGATGTTTCTATTTGGAATTCAATGATCAACGGGTTTGCAATTCATGGGCTTGCCTCAGATGCAATTACAATATTCTCGAAGATGGAAGAGGAAAAAGTTCTACCCGATTTAATTACTTTTGTTGGAATTCTAAATGCTTGCAGCCATTGTGGTTTGGTAAAGGAGGGGCGAAAGTACTTTGATTTGATGACTCGGCGATACTCGATCGAGCCAGAAATTGAGCACTATGGAGCAATGGTCGACCTCTTAAGCAGGGATGGGAATTTGGAAGAGGCGTTTTCCATGGTTAACACGATGCCAATGGAGCCAGATGTCATCATTTGGAGGACACTCCTTAGCGCTTGTAGGATCTACAAAAAGCCAGAGATGGGGGAAATGGTCATTTCAAAGATATCGCACCTCAAGAGCGGGGACTACGTGCTGCTTTCGAATATGTACTGCAATCAGAACAAATGGGATAAGGCACAAGTAGTGAGAGAAACAATGAGAAGAAAGAGAGTTCGAAAAGTCGAGGGCAAAAGTTGGTTCGAGTGGGGCGGTGTGGTTCACCAGTTCAAATCGGGGGATCGGTCTCATGGCGAAACCGAATCGATTTATGAAATATTGGAAGGGTTGATAAAGAGGACAAAGTTGGAGGGGTTTTTGGCGACAACAGAGTTGGTTTTGATGGATATTTCTGAAGAGGAGAAAGAGGTAAGTATGTACAGTCACAGTGAGAAATTGGCATTGGCGTATGGGGTGCTTAAAAGTGGGCCTGGAACGGAAATCAGGATTACCAAGAATCTGAGGATATGCTATGATTGTCATAATTGGATAAAAATGGTTTCGGGGATATTAGGGAGAGTGATTATTGTTAGGGATCGGGTTCGATTTCATGAGTTTGAAGGGGGTAGATGTTCTTGTGGAGACTACTGGTAGGCAGAATTGATTTTTCTTTCTTGATTCTACAGGGATTTATTTGAACTTATTAATTGATTAGTTTTTGCAGCATTTCTTTACAGGCATGAGATTTGGCTTTGTGGAGGATCTATAGGTTATTTTGTTTGGGGTTAACATTGTTTTCAAATATGAATCAGTGTTTTATTTTTAATAGTCAATAACATTAACTTGAAGAGGGCTCATAATCTGCTTGACCTGTTTCAGTCTAAGGTACCATTTTGTTTACATGCTTCTCATAATTGTAAACTACTACTCTTGGTTGTAAAGAGAGAAACTAACCATACTTGATGCCCTGAAAGACAAAACACTTCATTGGTGTCTGATAACCACAACTATTGGATTTTAAATCAAAAATCTAAAAAAGTAATTGTTGAAATCAAAATTTTTGCTTAGAATAATGATGTAATAAAAGACGAAAGCATAGTCTAATAACATAAAAGTTTTTAGCGGCACTTGGCACAAACACAAGGGTGTTGAGTTCAGTGGGTTGGTGAGGTGCCCCCACTTTCACATTTTCACCTATTACATCGAACTCCTTTTCTTATCATGTCAACTATTAATAATTTGTGAGTGTGGTTTTTTCTTGTCCGAAACATATATATTTCACATTACTTTTCTACAGATAAGTAATTAAATATGTAAGAAATTAAGTCCACTACACTGGCAGAATCATTTGGGGCAAATTATTATCTTTCAGTCAACTTATGCAGGATAACTATTCTGTTCTGATTTGTCTAATTACTCAAAACAAATTTGATTAGTAAATAGTAAAATATTAAGACAAATTAAAAAAAAATTGACAATTAGATTACGCATCATGCTTGGTTATCACACCACACAGTATCAGATTCCACACTAACACATTACACAAGACATGAAAGCTTGCCCCTAATACAACTAATTTGTTGCTGGAATGTATTAAACTACAATATAATTGTCCACACATCATAATTTGTTTTTGGATGAATAATGGAATGAGAATTTAGTAAATGATGAATTTGGGAATATAATCAAATTATTATACTATATATGTGAGGGGGAAAAATGATAAGATGAGAAGATGATCATATCCATAAATTGTGGCTTTGGCAGGTGATAGGGCCCCTCCACTTCAATACAATAAAGTTTCATTTTTCTTGGCTGTGAAAGCAATCATTACCAGCAGGAAGTAAACTAACATATCTGGTCCTTTAAATCCAAGAGCACACACATTTGTACAACAGACCAAAATTGAAGAAATGGGTTTGCAATACACGGCAGTTATACTAGCACTAACTGTGATAACAGCCATGGCAGGTTCAGTTTCAGACAAAGACAGAGAGGAATGTGCAGAGCAACTGGCGGGATTGGCCACATGTTTGCCTTATGTCGGAGGAGATGCAAAGTCTCCAACGCCAGATTGCTGCAATGGTCTCACCCAAGTCCTTAAAAACGACAAGAAGTGTCTCTGTGTGATTGTCGTTGACAGAAATGATCCTCAGTTGGGCCTCAAAATTAATGCCTCTCTTGCCTTGAATCTCCCTTCTGTTTGCCACGCCTCTGCCAATGTTTCTAAGTGCCCTGGTATCTTAACTTTGTTTGCTTTCATCTATGCTTCTTTGCTTATAAAGAAAACATATTTTAGTTTGATTTGAGTTGACGCAGAACTTCTACACTTGCCAAGTAATTCAACCGATGCTCAAGTGTTTTATCAGTTTGCCAAGAGCTCTAATCACAGTGCTAGCAGCCCTGCTGTTAGTCCTACTGGTAATTTCGATTATTTCCCTTTCTACTTTTCATATATTTGAATGAGAACCAATTTGAACTTTGATGAAGTGGTATATCATCCAATGTGTTTTTAAACTAATTATTAAAAAAAATATATTTGAATCAGATAAAATATTCAATAAATGAATATTGATACTTTCTCTAGCTCTTTCTAATAGTGGTTTTATGCCATCTCCAACCCTTCAACACCAATTTTACACCAAATTTCACTTTACATTATTACAGTATTACAATCTCTATTCTCCAATCATTCACTCCAAATTTTACACCAAATCATAATAATATTATTTCATTACTTCTACCTAACACTTTTATTATTATTTTATTTACTTTTATCTAACATTTTACTCCAAACTAATAAACAAACAAACAAAAAAATAATATAAAATGATTTGGTGTTGCTACAAGGCAACACCAAATTTAGTATTGTATTGTAACAACACCAAAATATGATGTTGGAGTTTGATGGAGGGTTGCAGCATTTTTCACATAGATTTGGTGCTCCACTGGAGATGACTTGAGCGTTGTCTTGATTGTTTTCATTTTCAAAGTTACTTTTTTTATCGAAACCATAGATAAGCAATTAAAACTTTGATAGTGTAGCAACTAAAAACTAGTTTTGATAATTCTGTTACAAAGGATAAAAAAGAAATGGTGGAAGTCTTATTTTGGAAGATATATTGAAGTGATTATTATGTTTGTGGAATTCAGTTGAAGGAAGTGGACAAAGTGCTCAAAAGACAACAAGTGGGTGTGGAAAGGCAAATGCATATATTGGAATGTGGCAGATTTTTGATTCATTGGCTTTCTTATTTTTCCTAATTGTTTAGAATTGTACCCTTAATTTAAAAGGATTGATTACCTTCTCTTTCTGTCATCAATAATTACGGTGCTGATTTATGGATTTGATGTGCAAAGTACTAAGATAAACAGATGTTTAAAATGCTTATACAGAGAACAGAATTAAACATTATAGTGGTAGAAGCATCTTTCCAATGGAGAGGTCTGAATTCTTGTTTGGCAATTACCATTTAATACACCCTTATTTATAATGGATTTGAATTTTTTGTCCTTCAACTCACAACTTCTAAGTAAAAATATATCTTTTTATTCCAAAAACAACCATGCGTCAGGACTATTTAAGACTATTTGAACTTTTCTCTGCATCGAAACTATGTAAAATCAAAATCCACTAAAAATGAGAATGCATGCTAACAAAAGTAATATTCAAAATTTGCATATCATAATAATTAGAAAATTAGAGGGAGAAAAAACCTGAACAGCATAATGAGGTCTGTTTGAGTAGTGAAGTTTCCATTTACAAATGTGTCGTGCATTTTTGTAATATGACTTTCTATTTGCCAAATACATACTAACTCCTTAAAGTTTGAAATGATCCTTTGAAATTGCAATTGTCAAACAAAGCCTTGGCCAAAATCAGGACCGTTTCTGGGAAGAAGCAATAGGGCGACCGTCAAGGGTCCAACAAGAAAAGGGGCCTTTTTCAGTGACATTTAAGTTGTTTTTATTTATTAGTATTTAGTTAGATGAGTCTTTCCACTAATAAAACATTAAAAACAGAAAAAAAAACTGTTAATTAAAGGAATCAGTTAATTTAAGTCGGGTTAACTTGAATTATTAAATACATAAAGAACGTTAATTAATGAATTGAAATTTTATCTCATTATTTTCTCTAATTTCCATTTTTTCTTAATATTTTATTTTCTTAATATTATCTTTAATCTGTTAAATTTTTTAAATTTTTAAAAATGAAAATAAAAAATAAAGGGAATTAGTCTTCCTTATTTATTGCCATTATTCTCCAATATCATAATCATTTTTCTTTATTATTTATAACTAATTTTTCATTTTTTCTTTTACCAAAAATTATCTTGGCATTCTATGTATGAAATTTTTTTACAGCATAGCATTACCAAATTTGCATCTAGAAACGTCAGTGTACATTATCACTAATAATAGTTTAGAGGAGCAAAATATAGAATGTGTCAAGTTTTGGGGGTTGACGGGACAAAATAATAGTTTAGGGGGGAAAAATATAGAACGTGTCAAGTTTAGGGGACTAAGTGTGCATTAGGTTTTTATTTTTAAAAAATAATCATCATCAGGGCCCCATTGTTAATCTCGCCCATAGGCTCTGAAAAAGGTAGGAACGTGCCTGGCCAAAATACTCGCTCCAGCCTACCTCCAAGTGGTATGTGTCACCAGGCCTGGTCCAAGTATTGTGGGGCCCTAGGCAAAATAGAACAAACAATATTAAAGTGGGCCTTCAAATTACAAAGTACAAAAAAATTTTTAAATCCTATAGTTTTCTTAAAAATTAACTTTACCAACTCATCCAAAGAGTATTTATGCATTCTCTTACTTTATTTTTTTCATAAATTCTTTTACTTTATTTTAAATAAATAAATAAAATGCTATACTAATAAAACAATTTTTGGGCCGCTCCCGACAGTGAGCCCTAAGTGGTCGCACCTCCGGTACACCCCTTTGGACCGGTTCTGTGTGTCACTTTGTGATTAGCTTGATTTTTCAAAGATGTTAAACTTTTAACTTTTGTCTTTCTGTTCAAATTGCCACACGTGGTACTGAAGGAGTTGATATGTTTTGCCAACTTCAAGGAGCATTCTTTGACTCAGTAATTTTAGACGGGCATTTTAAAAAAAAGTGCAAACACAAACTTGCATTTGACCCCTTTTTTACATAATGTTAATTATCTAGTGAGCGTGTAAACATTCATTTGTTACTCACTAGTAAATAGGACTAACGATGACAATTGGAATATCCTTCTCCAAATATAATTTATCTTTTAAATTTATAAAATACTAACAAAAAACAATAACAATATCCTTCTCCTTTTTAAATCATGCAAATAAAATAATCCAAATTGGGACAAACATCAACCCGCTGGCTGAATCAGTGGGGGCGGAGGGTGGCGGCCGCCTCCGCTCAGCCGAAAAGTTTAGATGCCTTTTTAACAATTATCGGTTACAGCTCTTTAATTGTCGCCATTGCCACCCCATGCGTTCGATTAATTTTCTCCTAAGCAACTGCCTTAATAATTTTAACCAAAAAAAGTCAAATTAATAACTTAAGCTATAGATAAAACAAAAAGAATATTATAGAAGTAGAAAGGAGAAGAAGATTTGAGAGTCCTGATGAAAACTGAAAATCCAAACAGAACTAGATAAAAGCAAAAATAAGAATGCAATGATCGAGGGAGGCCTTTGAAGAAACGGATTCTTTGTAAAATAGTGCAGGCAAGTGACAATGGGAAGATGTAGAAGAGGTAGCGGTCCATTAAGAAAATGACACGTCACAGTGGTAGATGAAAAACATCCTTTTTCTTGAACCACTTTAAGGGTCTACTTGGATTGAAGTATCTGAAAGGAAAGGAAAGGAATGGACAGGATCTAAACCCCTATGTTTGGAACCAACCGAAATCTAATTTTGATGGAATTTCATGGGAATTCAGTTCCTGTCATTTCCATTAGAACCCCAGTTTTTGAGTCCGCCCATTTTGGCGTAATTTGAACGGAAAGGGCCTGTTTTTACATAACCATCTCTTCCTTTTTCATAATTTATTTACCAACCTTTCCTTTTTCCAATATATTTCTTATTTATTGTAAGGATATTTTAGTAATTATAAACTTATTTTATTTTAAAATCTTTATATTCCTCTTAAACACAATGTTACTTGATCCTTTATAATTCTATCATTTTCTTTCCTTTAATTTACGATCCATTTATTTTCTTTCCTTTATGATTCTACAATCTCATGCTCCCAAGCAAACCCTAACAATTTAACCATATAAATATTATTTTGTATTTTCATTTTTATGTTATGAGTACGAGTCATCTAATATATGGCATGATGACATCTTACATTCTTATTATATGAGATTGAATATAAACAGGCCTTTTGTAATATAAATTTAATTTCGTATTTAATTCTTATTCAATAAAATTTTGTTTGTTTACCCATATCTTTATTATTCTACTTTACTAGTGCAGTGCCCAAGAATATGTCATTTATAATTTATAAAAAAAAATAAATTTAGAAATATATATCCGTTGATAGATAAATTTCATTAGAAATTATAAAATTTGAATTAAAAATATTTTATGATTATCTAGAAATTGTTTTGAAAAAAGTAGACTTTCTGTATGTTAATTAATATAATAATAATTAAATTTTTTAAATTTTAATTAAATATTTAAAGGTAAACAAGTAATTAACTACTCCTTTGCTTTTAGTAATATATAGATATTCATTACAAAATTAATGATCGAAAAATTTTAAACACTAACTTTTTTATTTAACTGAATTTACAGTAAAAAAAACTCTAATTATTGTTAAAAAACGTCCTTTTCATGATAAAAAATGTAGGTATACATAAAATAATTGATAAGTTATTAAATATTGTATTAAAAAGTAGGTGTAAGATGGTGTAAACTAGGGACGACGACAAGGTAGGGCCTGTGGTGGCGGTTGCCACACCCCAGTCGTCGTCCCGAGGTGGAATATATGCGTTTGTCCCACCCAAACTCGTCGGCAGCCATGACAGCCATTGCCAAGACCTGAAAACCCTAATGAACTAAGGAAGAAGACGCAGGAAGAGAAGAGCTGCGTTTGGAAAAATAAAACCGAGTGAAACGGCGTCGTTTCACTTATACACGAAACGACATCGATTCACTCGTTTCACTTATACCCTAACCCAGCCCATGCCCACAAACCCGACCCTAATACCCACCCAAATCTAATAAAATATTACCTTTTATTAACCCAGCCCCCACCCAATACCCACTGACACTGTTTTTCTCCACCCCACTCCCCCACAAAACAAAACAGTACCACTGTCTCGCCTCTGATCACCGTCAGCCACCGCCGTAAGCCGCCGTACGCCGTGCCTTCCGCCGTTAAATTCACAATCTCTAAAATTTTCAAAGGTTAGTGATTTATTATTCAATTTCAAAGCATATTGAGAGAATTAGGGTATTTTAGAATTAAATTAATGTCATGAAACTGGATTGAATTTTATGTTATACTATGATGTTATGCACTTATAGAGTTTGAACATGATGAAATTTGTGATCATTAGTTAATTTCTTAGAAAAATTATTATGGAATTTGATAGAATAGTAGTAGTTACTTATAGAATACAATATATTATAACTTTATGCACTTTTTTGTATTGAATCGAATTGGTTGTGACTTGTCACTACAAGAAATTTAACATTTTATGACGCACCAAAAGCGTCACAAAAACATGCTTTATCGTCACTATAAATTATAGGTGACGAAATATTATTGTTGCAGAATTTGTCATAGTATGTGTGTCCTATTTTGTCTTTTTACAATTTATTTAATTCGTCATTAAAATTGTACTTTTTGGTGACGAAATATTACACATGTCACAGTAGTTTTGTGTTTATATGACGATTATTTCGTTACTGTTATTATAATTTTTTGTAATAATATATTATCCTTTGTCACTAAAAGTAACTATTTTGATGACGAATATGTTAGTTTGTCATCTTAAATTTTAGCTATGGTGACAAATTCTAAGCACGTACTAAACGCATAGATTTTAATGACACTTTTGTTGTCATTATTAAAGCATTACTTTGTCACTGTATTGCATAGTTTGTCACAATAAAGTAATTATTTACGACAACCGTGAAATCGTCATGGTATGAATATTTGTTGTGACGTTTTAAACATCATTAAATGTACAATATTGTAATGAGAGGTTTGAAATTGGTGACGTTTTTTATTTTTATGTTTTATTAACTTAGTGAAAAAATATTTATTGTCATTAAATTATAATTGTGACAAAATGCTACGTCATATAAAAGAAATATAGTGACAACCTTGAACTATATTTTGTGACTACATTTTCCTTTTAAATAATATACAGTTGTTTCCAAACCATTTACATGGTCATCCAAATTGTCTTTTCATGACAAAATATTTATTAAAATTCTAAAAGGGAGCACAATATATTAATAAACGGATACTTAAAAACACGTACAAATGTCTTTTTAGGCAAATATTTTACATAATGAACATTAGAAAAAAAAATATCTAAAAAAATTAAAAAAAATATTAATCTAGTATGAACATTCTTCATGTTTCTTCTACGTCTTCGAGAAGCAACTTATAACTCAAATACCCTGCATGAAAAATAGACAAGTAAAAAGTTTAAGTAATCATGAATAGAATTCATATTAAATTATACACAGTAAGAACTAAAATTTACAATTTCGTTCTCTCACATTAAATGCCTTTTGACCCGAAATAGGCAGACCTTTTCCATTTCCCTTTCCTTTAGGAGCCATATATTCCCTACAATTCAAAATAAAGTGTTAGATCTATACTTTTCTAGAATTATCATTAACAATAACAGTAAAAAAATCTATACATACAGTACAATAAATAGCTGCTCTAGATAAAGAAATTAAGGCTGGAAGGCTCTGCGCCCTGATGAGGTATGCATCATAGCCGGAGCAACCTGTAACTAGGGGAGGGGCGCACCCACCTCTGTAAAATGGAAAAGTGGAAAGGTGGGAGAAAAATAAGGCACTAAGTGATAAAATAATTTGGGTTTAAATAAATGGATAGAGTTTGTACTTTTTACATATTACATGATTATCTACTTATCTAGTTTTAAAAATAGCATAATTTATTTAACCAATACATGATTATGATGGTTTGTATTTAAAATCTTTTTGTCTATTTTCTTTTATGTATTGAAAGTACATAACTTTACAAGACAATATCATACTTAATAATGTCATATACGAAAACATTTTAAAAAAATTTCAACTTGTAATCATTTAATAAAAAAATTTATACCAACTCAAAATTAAGTAAATCACACTAATAATTTAAAATGCATAATTGGTCTAATCCATTACTCTTTACATAATTTATTAATCATTATCATAGGATAAACTCCACGTAATTAATAAAATAGGAGGGTAAGTAATGGATATGGCTAAAGAAATACGTAACTATTGTAGCCTTTGTGCTATTTAGTTAGACTTCCATGATTACAAATTGAACAAAGTGATCTTCATCCAACTAAAAGTAAAAATTAAATATTTTAAATATTAATACTCTATGTGACATGAGTAGAGTACGATAATAATTTATATTCTATCACTATTGAATTTTAACTTTATTATATTTTTTTATCTTTTATCATACAAATTTTTTTTTTACGATATATCGAAATTGTAGACAGTTCTTTGTAAACTATACCGATTTTTCAGACTATAGCTATATTAAAGAAATCATGTAAGAAAGGGGTTCCGATTTGTATAAATGGTAGGTCGTCTAACTTGGAATGAACATGAATAAATTAACGATACTCTTTATCTTTAAAATTTATCTATTAAGATCGTCTGCTTAATGACTCAACAAGGGGTGTTTCTATTTGCTTATAGATTATGACTTATGGCTTATAATTAGATTTTAGCTTATTGGAGCGTTGATGGTCACTTGTTTTAGCTTATAAACAAAAAAGCAAAAAGAAACTCTCTCCTACTTTTCAAAAAACAAATTATAGGTTTTTACAATATTTTTAACAAAATTAATTATATATAATCTAATCTCGTAAAAATACAGAACTAATTCAAAATTTAAACCAAATAATTTCCATAATTATATTGGAATATGAAAAATATAAATTTTTTAAATTGTGTAAGAATAAGCAAACTTTAAATAGTAATATAAAAAAGGAACTCAAAAAGAAAATTTATTACAATTTAAAGATCTGGAAAAAAATTATGACATGAAAAAATTGGAGTTGTCATGGTCTTTGTTATCAACCAATGATATATATATTGTCACAAAAATATAATAAATAGTGACATAAGGTATATATTGTTGTATATATACACACACAAAATTACATGACAAATATATAATTTGTCACTTTAAGCAGTAATATATGACAAAAAGTATTCGTCGAGTTCAATATGTCCAAGTGTGACATATAAAACTTGTCACACATAATATCATGTATGGTGACAATTTAAAATCGTCATTGATTAGTATAATTATGACAATTTCTACATAATGTAATAATTTTGGATAGAAATACATGACACCTACTTAAATATGTCACAAAAAAATATATTATATGACAAATTTAATTTATCGCTTTATTTTTTATCAAATAATGACGAACATAAAACTGTCATGTATAAAAATTTTTTGTATCAAGTGACCCACTTAAATCTTGTCATTAAAAATAAAATCAGTTACAAAATTTTAATTATGTCATAATCAAGTCATTTACTATGACGAAATTATGTGCGTTCTGAAAATAACTGTCATGAAATGATAAATTTCTTGTAGTGCAATTAGGCTAAGATTATGGGGAGTAAATATCTAATATGCCTAGGATTGTGGGGGAGCATGTATGAGATATTATTGTTGTCATTTGTTTGAATCTTTTCCTTAGGATTTTGTTTTTATCAAATGGAGGAGATTGTTTGGAAAAGGCACACAAAGAAGAAGATACGACTAAAGTCAAGATACGACTAACCTCGAGTAGAGTTTAAGATAAACAAAATCCGAGAAGTAAAGGCCAAGGAAGAGATCCGGATCAGGAAGTTCTGGAATGCAGCTGGAAAGGAAAGGATCCGGAATTCACCTGAACAAAGAAGGATTCGTTGACAAACAAATTCAAAATGTCCTAGTATTTGAAAGAAGATAAAATCCGGTCTTCGAGGTGGATTTAATGCTCTTTTACCAACTATTAG
This sequence comes from Euphorbia celastroides, assembly GCA_948291685.1. Lineage (NCBI taxonomy): Eukaryota > Viridiplantae > Streptophyta > Magnoliopsida > Malpighiales > Euphorbiaceae > Euphorbia > Euphorbia celastroides. The sequence goes on along the minus strand of CAOJBJ013749859.1, from coordinate 4,308 downwards.
GCATTTGATGAAGAGAGAGGCAATAAAGGACAAAAGCAGCAGTATGACAATGACATAAAGTCACCCACCAGCCAATAACAAAGCGCGTGAAGTACACCGCAAATCAAAGACTACGAGGATGACTTTCAGATCACCAAGAAAATGTATGAAATCCTATAAACATCTATAGGCACACATCCCAACCTCTAACCGACATTTAAATGTGACTAACGACGAAAGGAATGATCCAGATGCGCCTATAACTAACTTCTTCAATGATCAAGATTGATCCTTCTCTAACGGTAACCAACTCAAATCAACCTATAAAAGGAAACCAAGAGAACTGAAGAAGCAGCTGATCCAACTGCTAAGAAGAGTAATCAAGAGAATATAGGAGTAGGCAAATACATGAGAGAACACAAAATTATAATCTATCTATTAAACATAAATTTATGAGGAAAACAAATGTAGAAGTTCTTCAATCAGGTTGATTGGTAGAACTGAGACTTAGCTCTAGGATCCGGTGAGAGATCTGGAGTGACATATCCCACAAAGGAAAGGACTTAGTTAATCTCAGGGCGAGATTAATGGTATATCTTACTTCCGGATAGTACAACTTTTGGTAAACAGACATAGTTGAACTTGGGATAAGTTCAATGGTATATCCAAGGTCTAGAAGGTACTATATTCGGTAACAACTATAAAAGCTTGTCTTTTTCCCGTAAAGAAGAACAATGTAAAGACTTTTCTTCTGCCCGTAAAGAAGAACACAAGTGGATTAAAGCCCAGCAAGAGTTCTAGGGACTGGAGTAGGCGGGGCCGAACCAGGATAAAATCGTTCGTGCAATTTAATTTTCAATGTTCATTCAACTGCTTGCATCCGGAACCACTACAAAGTCCGAATCAGAAGATTACTTAAAGTGCATATCATTTTCCACGGAAAAATGGTCATTCACCCCCCTCTGACCCATATTGTTTATCCTTAAGGGAGCAACACTATTATTTTGTAATGAGGTATAAGAACCTCAGTTTTTTCACTTGTATCATTATTCAACTTAATCAAATTTCAGCTATTTCTCTCTTTTGGGTTCTTCAACCTTCAAGTTCAGTTTGAGAATTTCTTTAGAAAACCCAGTTTCTGGCGAGTTTCAGCTTGCAAACCCCTCTTTGTTGGTCTTCAGATTAAAACCTTCATTTCAGACTTCTGAAATCCTTATCATTCGAGCAGTTCAATTTCCTCATTTCTGAAGAAGTTTAAAATTTTACTTCAGAAAAATCAAATCAATTACTGCATATGAATGTAAAATTAAAATGTTTTTACTTAAAAAAGCTTGGAGTTCCTGCTATTTAGTCAACCATAGCACTTGCTACTGATTAGCAGGGTTATGTTTGTTTCACAAAAACAACGTTGGCAACTCCGTAATGAACACAATACTAAATGGAATGGCATCGCAACACAAGATAATTGAGCAACAGAAATTCATTTACCCAAAACCACTACAGCTGATCTGAACAAAGACTGGCTGCTGATAGAGAAAAAGCAAGTGAGCTGAAACTACTGTTTTCATTTTTCAAAAACTATAAAGTATAATGTCAATAGTGAACACAGAGCCAATAAGACTAATTCATTTCTCTTCACAAAATCCATTGTGCCAAAAAAGAAATCAGAACCAACACTGGCCCTTGCTGGGTGAACACGAATATGATGTAGCCCATATTGGAGTTGCCTAAAGTTCTTGCTAAACATACAATAATACCCATAATTTGACCAAATTTAAGCAAAATATAGCAAATCAGCGCTAAACAAAACGATAACAAATCAATAAAAAAATAAAAAAACCAAGCAGATCTCTCCAGAAAAAAGAGGCAAACAACAACTGAAATTAAAAGACAGTGAAAAGAGATAATAACAGGGGGTTGTGAGAGTTTATACTTAGAATTAATTTTGTTATATTTCATTTATCTTTATTAAGTTCTAGAAGTTTTCATTTGAACCTGTAAATAAGAATTTAGTTGTAGTCAGAAATTCAGTGGAAATATTGAGTCAAAGTTAGTTACATTTTTTGTTGTGTATTTTCCCTTCATTTTATCATGGTATCAAAGCATAGTAATTAAGAAAAAAAAAACAAAAAAGAGAAAATCGGTAGTTTGCCGTCGTCGACGGGAAAGCGGAAGTCCGGCAGTAAACGAGCCGGTGGTGAGTCTCAAATTTCAGCATGAAAAAAGAAAACGAGATCGGATTTTCTAATTAAAGAAGATGATTTCGGCAGATGGAGAGAAAAGGCACGCAGATAGATCGAGAAGATTAGAGAGTGTTGGATTCAACGTTGGATTGAGAAAGATCATATCGGAAGTCGGCGGGAAATAGAGAGATTCAATTCCGAGAAAGAAACAGATTTGAAGACGCCGGTGAACGGATCGACGAAGAAGTTTCGTTGCTGGATTGTGGCGGACTTTGACCGAGATCGAAAATTCAATATCGGAGGATCTCAATTGGAGAAATAAAGAGAAGTTTTCAACGGAAGAGAAGAAATCGATTGGGAGATATCAGTTGATTGCAGATCTATAGCGTAGATATTTTGATTGGAGAAAATCAAGAGAGATCGGAGAATGCCGATATTAGCGCTGGGAAAGAAGGATTCGACGAAGATTATTGAAGAAAAGAGATTGAAAAGTGTGGCGTCCAGCGAGCGGCTGAGGAAATAGAGGATTGCTTTTCAGAGTAGATCGAGAAGATCCGAAAGAGAGGTCGATTTTTTCCCGAAGAAGTTATTTCAATCTGCCAGAAGATAGACCCGAATTTCAGCGAATCAGGTGACTAATGTTTGGAGAAGAAGAAAATTAAAGCACGATTACAAGCTGTGACTAAATTGATCGATAACGTTAAATTCTGAGCATGTGTTTCTCTTAATGATAATGAGGATGATGTGTTGCTGAAATTTGAACATATGAGAATTGAAATTGCTTGAATTCATTTCCAGCGTTGCGGCTGTTTAGCCTTGTTTTTTTGTGCAAAAGTCACTGCTCAGTTATTTGTTTGAAGAACTGGAGCAAGTGTACACCATATGTTTGATTAAATGCTTAGAATCTGGCGGATTGGTTGAATGTTATCTTATTGATGAGGATGATTTGGTGATCATCGAGTGCTTTTCAAATGAGGCAAAATAAGGAAGTTTCATATACAGAGGTGTTGTTGTTGTTTAATCAGAGAAGGTAAATGACCATTGTTGAATTGTGAAACTGCCCTTGGATTGATTGTTTTGGCTTTTTGGATGAAAAACAGTGTCATAAAGATAACTGGAAATAAAGCGGTGGAATCAAATGTAGTGGAATTGGCTATTATGCAGTGTTGGCATTGGTCATTATTGCTGTGTTAGTGAAAGTGTGGCCATTATTGAATAGTGTTATTGGCTTAGCTTCATGAATTGTTTTGTGTTTGATTTGTTCTGGTTGACAAATAGAATTGTGGTTTTGGTTTGGTGGATTGGATCCAACAAACTAAGGTGATTTTAGCCGAGAAGGCTTGATTGGTAACTAGCCTATATGATTTTGATGATTTGTAGCCGAGTGGTTCCTAATCGAATCCGACTACTGAGGAAGGAGGCGCAAAGACATTACAATATATATACCTAGCATTTTGTTATTAGGGTTACAATAGTTTTTAGCCGTCTTATTCTAGCTTTAGTTTTGTTTTCATTCAACTCTTGTTTTCGTATTTTTGGTACTCTTGATTGATTTATATTTGTTGGTCCCCTTGGGCTAAATAACATGTGTCAGAGGGGGGGTGAATGACTTTTAGCGTTTTAAAAACAATTTAAAATTAGTCTTTGAAAACTTTTTGTTTCGCCCTCTCTGATCAGCGACGAAAAGATTTTCGCTGATACTGACACAAGCGTGCTGAGATAATTTAGTCTCAGCGGGCGTTTCAGTGTTATGGTTTAGTATGCGTTATGTATGCACACTGATATGTCAGTGAAGCTGACACTGATATGTCAGTGAAGCTAAGTATTCAGTGGGCTAGTGTATAAAAAGCAAAGTAAGAGAATTCACCAGCGCGATATATCCTGGTTCGGCTACCTTCGCCTACTGAAGTCCCCGGATACCCTCTCCGAGATTTTAACTCACTAGTGACTCCTTATCGGCGGAGAAGTCTTCTTACAGAGTTTTCCAGCAACTGAGTACCGTCCTTTATTTCCTATTCTCTAACCCAACTGTTGGATACCCTTTCCAACAGTCTACTCGCTTTTCAACGAAAATGGAATTCTACCTTTCACAGAATGTGAAAAGAGATTACAACAGATATAAGATTCTAACTGTTGCTAGCTATTC
>CAOJBJ013748295.1:0-13378 GCA_948291685.1 Euphorbia celastroides | reverse complement strand
GGAATCCATTTTCAAGGAAAAGCTTCAAAATCCACGTGGACATCATCAAATCCGGTCTCAAACACTTTGAGAACTGCAAAATGTATTGAAGAAGATTCAAGTTGGTCTCCAAGGTGCATTTAATGCTCTTCCACCAAAACCCGACATTAAATGAAGAGAGATAAAAAACAAATGCGACAGACTGATAGAGACATAAAGCGTGTGACTTTTTTAGGAGAACCAATCACAGAGCGCATGGATAGACACCGCCGAAGTCAAAACCTCGCAGATCGTTTTCAAACAAGGATTTTGTCTGGAATCCTATGATCTTGTATTGCTGCGAGGATCCCAAAGCCACAACGGGCATTTATTATGTCTAACAACTACCAAATCAACAGTTCGGATGCACCAAGATTCAACTTCTTCAATGAACAAGATTGATTATTCTCCAATAATCGAATTTATTACTCCACCTATAAATAGAGGACTTGGAGGATTGAAGAAGTTGCTGGTTCAAATTGCTTACAAGAGCAAGAGAGTTTTTAAAAGAGAATAAGTGAATATATGCAAAATCATCAATTAGAATTGTTTTTAGAGAAAAAAAATTGTAAATTTTTTCAATTTTGGGAAATTGAAAATTTGAGACTTATCTCTAGATTCGAGAGTGAGTTAATAGAGTGGTATATCCCATTATAAGAGGACTCAACTAGGTGAGCTGTAAACCTAGTGGTACGTATATCCTACATCCGGACTGTGAGTTTCAGAAACAACTATAACAAGCTTGTCTTCTGCCCGTCAAAGAAGATATATACTTAGTGGATTAAAACTCAACAAGAGTTCTATGGACTGGAGTAAGCAGAGAGGTCGAACCAAGATAAAAACTAGCGTTTGCAGTTTTTAACTTTACACTCTTTATTTTGAAATTGCAAGTTATTTCAATTAGCATTCATAAGACTAACCTTCGTAAGCACTTTTAAATTTCAGACTTAAGTAGAAACTACATTTAGATTTAAACCAAGATCAAATTTTAATTCTGGAAAAAAGGTCCTTCACCCCCCTCTAACCTGAAGACTTGGCCAAAGGGACCGAGAAGTGGTATTAGATCAAGTGCTCAATTGAAAGAAATCTAACAATCTCAAGGTAATTAAAGATCCAGTAAAGAACACTAAGTTATAGAATGGCCAACCTGAACTAGAACACACTACCCAAGGGTCTATCTATTACTCGACCTTCACTCTTCATTAGTTAGAATTATTCCTTTTGGAAAACCGGATGAAGAAATTTCATTCAAGCATAAAGCATGTATGCAAGGATAGCAATAGTAGAAGGACCATACATTCCTGTATTAGAAGGCCTAGAAGGGAATGACCTACCTAAGCCGAGATCTCAAAGGAATGAGTATGATTTTTAGCGCGTAAAAGAAAATGCTAATGTTATCTCTATTCTCAATTATTGTTTAAGTATTGCAAAGTTTGATAGGGTTGTCAGATGTGAGACTACAAAAAAGATCTAGGAGAAGCTGCATGTGACCTGTGAAGGCATCAATAAGGTCCAGGTTACCAATATATCAACTCTTGGTGGAAAAGGTGGAGACATTTCAGATGGTACCAAAGGAGTCTATCAATAATATGAACTCTAGATACACGAACCTGATCAACCAACTGAAGTAGTTTAGAAAAACTTACATCGATGAGGAGAAACTGAAGAAGATCCTCAGGAGCCTCACTGAAGAACAGGACAACAAGAAAACTACCATTGAGGAAGCTCATGACCTTAGAATGTACACATATGATGAGCTCATTGGTAAACTTCTCACTCAAGAGCTGTCCTTGGAGAGATACAACCTTAAGGAGAACAAGACTAAAGAGAAGAAGAAATATCTTATCCTAAAAGGTGAGGAGTCCTTATCCAGAAGTTGATGAAGACATGGTTGCCCTCGCAAGAAGGTTCAACCGATTCTTGAAGAAGGATGGATCTAGATTCAGGAAGTTGTCCATAAGAGGAGATTCCTCAAGAGGATGAAGGAGCAACTCAAAGAAAGAGAAATCTAGAAAATCTCTAGAAGAATAGAAGGATCCAAAAAATAAGCTAACGTGCTTCAAATGTGGGGGAAGAGGGACACACCAAGCCAAAGTGTCCCAAGTACCTCAAAGAGAAGAAAAAGTCCAATAAGAAGAAGGCCATGGCTACTTGGAGTGATAATGAAGAAAGCTCATGCTATTCTTCATCCGGAGAAGAAGCTGCCAATTGAGCACTCATGGTGATGGAGGAAGAAGGAGAAATCTCATCTTATCATCAACAAACTGAGAAGATCCAAACTTCAATTCTGAAAGAATATGAGGTAAACTCTCACTCTAAACCTTTCTCTATCACTGACATTTTCAAATCTCTTTCTATCACCACAAGGAATGTAGAGAAGAATTATAAGGCCATTAAGGACCTTAGAAAGTAATATCTAGAGATGGATGAAGACTATGAGATGATAGAAAAGGATCTAGGGGATGTAAAAGTTTGGGTGCGCGTGGAGAAAGTTGAAGAAATTGCTCAACAGGAGCAAGTTAAGAGGTTGGAAGCAAATTTCTTCGTCTTGGAGAGAGTGCTCAATTACAATCCTTAAGGATGTCCTGGAAATGGGTTTTGAACCCAAAAGAAGGAATGTGAGGTAGCCTTAAGCTCAGAAGAAAGGAGCACTGAAAGTAAGGGGGCAGAATCAACAACCCAAGCCTTCCGAAAGTGAACATCAACACCAAAAGAAGATCACTACCAAAAGAAGGGAAAGGCAGTGATGACAAAAGAGAATCCTCATTAGAAGAGGAAAGCTAATGCTGGAAAAGCGGCACAACCCCCTACAACAAAGAAGAAGATTGTGAAAGTTCCGGAACAAGCAGTATCCAGACCTCCCGAAGCCAAACATCAGCACCTACAAGATAAACCCTTTTCAGGGTGCAGGTTTTGTGGAATGATTAATCATACTACTATTATGTGTAGATATAAAAATGGTTTTTATGATCAATATGATTGGTCTAGTTTGGTAGATAACCCGAGAGGACCCAAAACTTATAGGGTATCCAAACCCACTTGATCTATTTTGCAGGTCTGCTTGAGATACACAAAAGATCACAACATCTGATACATTGATAGTGGATGCTCGAGGCATATGACAGGTGATGAGAAGGTCTTTATCACCTTAACCCAAAAGAAGGGAGGCAAAGTGAGCTTTGAAGACAATAAAAAAGGCCAAATCATTGGGCAAGGAACCATTGGATCCGAGATCAACATTGAATATGTGTCTCTGGTGGAAGGACTAAAATTAAACCTACTAAGTGTTTTTCAACTGTGTGGTAAAAACATGAAAGTATTGTTTGATAACAATGGTTGCTCAATCATTGGTAGTAAGTCCAACCAAACTCTTCTCTATGAACCTAGAACTAACAATGTTTATATGCTTAATATAAAGAAGAATTTTGATATAATATCTATTTGGTGTCTAAAGAAGATGAATCACAGTTATGGCTCAAAAGGTTGGTGATGGAATTCATTGTTGAAAAATTAACCGTGACGGCAGAAATACCGATTAAAAGTTTTCTAGAATTCAAGGATTTTGTTTCATTAAGAACCATTCAATGAACAATAGGGTGAGATAAAAAAAAGATTGAGAAAACTCACCCAGGGATTTGAATCTGAGCAATTTTGAAAAGAGGCTTTCAATTGTAAGCCCTCTAACTTCCCGTGTGTGAACTCCTCTAGATCTGGGATTGATGCTAGTAAATTGACAGAATGAAGAGGATAAACTTGAAGAAGAAGAAGAAGAAGAAGAAGAAGAAATGGATGGCCTCCTCTCCCTTGCTCTATGCGTGATTTTGGTGGCTAGGGTTGGGGAGAAGCCTCTTTCACTTCTTATTTATATTATTAGGGTTTTGACAAATTAATAAATTAATCCTCCAAGTTTTTTTAATGTTTAATAATTAAATTTTCAACTTAATTCATTAAATAACTAATAACTTTTTCAATCTATCAATTTAACTCCCAAATAAAATTATTGTGTAACTAAATTAATTTAAGTTCCATAATTTAATTTAATTGACTAACTATAAGAGTAATAAGTTTTAGGGATAATTACAAAAACCTACATTGTATTTTGACTTAACAAAAAGGAGTATGTTTTATTATCTTCTTTAAAAAAAGGGGTGTGTGTTTTTAAGAAGTTATCAAATAAAGGTTTTTCAATACTAAATTATATCACGAAGTGAGTTAATCATGTTCCATTTTTAATGAAATTTTTTAAGTTAGTTAACAAAAATATAATATACATTAGCATAAAATTTTGAATTTTTTTTAAATCATGTGACTATTTTCTTTCATTAAAAGACAATAATGAAATTTAAAAAATTAAAAAAATATTTACGCTTTTAAAAAAATTCAAAAATTTTCACTAATGTGTATTATATTTTTATTAATTAACTAATAAAATTTCATAGCAAAATAAACACGATTATCCCATTTTTTGACATAATTTAGTATTAAGAAACCTTTATTTGTTAACTTTCTGAACACAGATCCTTTTTTGTGAAAGAATATAACACATATCCCTTTTTGTTACTGAATCAAAACACAAGGCATATTTTTGTAACTACCCCATTTACGTGTGAGTTTGATGAAAGGAAAAAAAACTAATGTTTTGTTGCAACACCCAAATAGTAGGTTTTCACATAAATAGTATGTTTCAATAAAGTAGAATTTAAGAGAGTTGATATGTACAACGAGAAAATCTAACTCTTATGCGGTAATAAAAAAAGTAGGTAAGTGCATAAAGTAAAGAAATAGTGTGCATATATCACTTGAAGAATACATAAAAACAAAAGAACTTTCAGAGTACACTGAAGAAACCAGGACACAAGATTTTTTAAAATGGGGTGGAAGAAAGATGTTGAAGAAGTTGATTATCAGTTTCAAACTTAGCCATGTCTTCCTCCTTTAACCCGATCCAGGCATCAATTCCATTTCTTTGTTTAGTGTCAAAGAAGTAAACAAGATTTTCAAAAGAATGAGGGCATGTTCCTACAAATAAAGTCTTTCCCCAACCGAAATCAGATTCATACATTGAAAGATTGCATAAACTACTAAAATCGAAACAAATAGCATCATCCCTCCCCATCTTGTTGAGGATTTTCAAGTGTTCTTCGCTTCTTTGAAGCTTCCTCATGTAGGCCGAGTCAACATTTCTCAACGTATCTTTCATCCTCTTCACAATACCATAACTTTTATCATTTGCATCATCCATATTAGCCTCGACTTCTACGACGGTGACAAGATTCCCTATGGATATCTTTGACTCGGGAAGTTGCATTAATTCTTGGCCGAAGATTCACCCAATGGAACACCTTATAGTGTGTTTTACTACCACCTTTATTCTGAGTACTTGCCATGAACCGACTCCATATAAATGCCGATAAAGCCTCCACTCTTGAAAGCTTTCGCCATATTTGGCTGCATATTTTGCTTTAAGGGCTTCTATTGCCGAAGCCCTAAATGAAAAAAATCTTGGTCACCAGGTTTTCCTCGGAAAGGGTTTGTTCAAAGTTGGGGGCATTTGATGGAGGAAAGAGCGTAGAGAACCCGAATTGAGGGGATTGAATGTTGGAGTTCCCTTTGGCAATTGCAACCCAGCTTTTCATGAACAGAAAAAAAGATGCAGCGTCACAAATCTTGTGTGACGCGGAAAACGAAAGGGCTAATCCACCGCAATATCCTCAGGCTGCCCGGGGACAAAGTTCTTGTGTACATCACCATTCCGCTCACTGAGAATAGTCGAGAGCTCACAATTAGCTTTGGCTTCAACGAGAAGGACACCTTCATCGTTGCACTCTATATGAGAGTTGGCCTTGATGCTTCCTGCAAGTGGGTAGAATATGGTTAAAGTCTCTGACAATGAGTTCTTTAATATCTTGCATCTTTCCGAGTTTGAAAATTTTGAGCTTTTGGGATAGAAATAAATGACAGGCAGAGCGATTCCGGCCTGCCATTGATCAAGAAAAGACATTTTCAGATAGCGGAGATGATCGGGTGTGGATGCAGATGGTTTGATTAGTTCTGTCGAGATAACTTCAACTTCCATCCTTTTTTCCCGGAACCACAAGCATTTGATGTATCGTTTTATAGGATTAAATATAGACATGAAATGCAGAATGCTATAGTGTTATTGGTAATAAAATAATAATTTTTTTCATAATGAATAATAAATGATATTTAATGGTCGCAGGTTTCGTGATTAGTGTATTAATTTTCATATAGCGTGAACCAATTAATTGTAGCTGTCAACGTCACATTTGGAGCCATCTCGTCATCACAGATTATTTTAATTTGATCAGCAAAAACAAAAGAACTTCTCACCTGTCCTTTGATTAGATGAAAGGGCTTTAATTTATATGCTAGATTTTAAAAAGTACCTTTTTAAGTTTTATTCATTTAAAGAAAAGTGCTCTCAGATAATTTTTTTTTTAAAAAAAGGGTCCTGTATTCTAAAAAGTTTTGTGAATATATAATTTTTTAATGTTAAATTATGTTAGAAAAGAGGATAATTTTGTTCATTTTCGTTTGAAATTTTGGGCATGATTATAAAAATACAATACACAGTATAAATACATTGTTTATTTTTAAAATTAGTTTAGATATTTTTTTATTAAATTATGATAATAAAATTTTAAAAATAAAAAAAATCATCCAAATACACTTGAATTCTAACGAAAATGTTTTGAACAATAAGTCTTATTTATTAGATTGTTGAATTATCTGCAATGATCAATGTCACATAACTTTTCCGAGACAAAAGATCTTATTAGGAAAAGTTTTTAACCTTAAGTAATGTTTTGCTAAAAAATTCTTTTGTAAAGTTTACTTTAATTTATTTGAAAAAGAAAGATAGACAAGGGAGTTATTTTTGGATATTGAGATTTATGTGAGTTATGTCGTTTGTTGGCCAAAAGAATATCGTCTAGGGTCAATTTCGTGTTTTTGTGCCATTGGAACTAAAGGGAAATTTTCTAAAAGTTCGTGTTTTTGTTATTTTGTTTTCTCGTTTTGTATAACGCTTCTATAGAATTTAAATAATTGTACTAAATTTCAGTTTAGATAGGTGTTTTTGCAATTTCTAAGAGTTTTATGAAGACTCGATCTTCATTTATCTTGTGATTTCAACAATTTCAGACTATTAATTGTTTTAGTTGAATTTGTTACGTCGAAATGTTCATTGAATCCATGAATGTGTGCACGAAACTCAGGATGGAAAGATGATAACAATGAAAAAGAAATTAAGAAAGTTCTTTTTTTCTGAATGTGAACCAAAAGGAACACAAAACTGAGTCTTTCATTTTTCTGTTTTAGGGTAATCATTAAATAATCTACTCATTTTTCTTTGTTTCACTGGTGTTGAATGATTTGCCTTAGAAAAAAAGTAAAGAGATAACTTCAAAAACCTCCTTTGAAATTTCTCACATTTTCAAAAACATTTCCGAAATTTTTTTTTCTTTTATTTTGCAAAAACATGACTTGTGATTTTTTTAAAATTTTTTTCAAAAAAAAAAACATAATGGTTTCAGAATTTTGTAAAAACACACCTCTCAAAATTTTAAAACTACATTAGAAAGAGTAATATTCTCCATTTTGAAATGAAATTTTACAAGTTTCTTTTAAAAAATAAAATACACATTAGTGATGAATTTGAAATTTTTGAGATGTTTTCATATTTATTTTAATTAAAATCAATTCTAACTTTAAAAAAACATATTAAAATGAAAACATTTCTAAAAATTACTAATATTTTGATATATAATTCATAAATAATATATTTAAAATATATGAATGCTTAATTTATTGAAGTAACTTTTTTAATATTATTAAAACGGCAATTTTTTCAAAAACATACCTTATGGTCAGCCTTTTTTTGCGAAATTCTGAAACCATAAGGCATGTTTTTAAAAACAAAATAATCTCAGGTGTGTTTTTTAGAATGAGCGAAATCTCAAGGGAGGTTTTTGAAATTATCCCAAAAGCAAAATACAGATTGTACAAGCTGAAGAGCAGAAACCAAATGGGCTGACATAAAGAAATTGTACCATACATTCTCTTTTTTATATAATATTATTACTTTTACATAAAACAACAATATTTTTGCTTTTGTCTCATCCGACTTTTTAATTTCATTTTTGTCACTTTTTTTGTCTCTTTCAGCATTCTCCATAGATGTCACTATTAAACTTTCTCTCTCTTAATCAATTCGTATCTCTCAATCCATTGAATTTTTTGACTCGATTCTTTAGAATATCTTGTTCGTTTTATTTTTATCTTTAAAAGAAAATCCATATTGATATAATTTTGACGAAAAAAATTTGAAGTTTTTTATAACATCCTATAATTTCCTATAATTTTTTTATAATCTCGTGTTTTTGTGCCAAAACCTCTTATAACCTCATTTTTATGCATTTAAAAAGTCGTAAAATGTCTAATAATATCGTATAATATTCTATAATGTCGTATAATATCCTATGATGTTCACTCTATATGATAGTTGTCCTTGATGCGTCAATGATATATCATGATATATCCTGAATATAACAGGATATATCGTTGAAACATGAACAGATCTGTCCGGCGGTGAGTTTTGGCGGTCTCGGGCGGATCAAATCAACCCGAAATTAAGATTGAATCTCACTGGGAAAAGAAGATCGTATAATGTTCTATAATGTTGTATAATATCCTATGATGTCGTATAATATCCTATGATGTTCACTCTATGTGACAGTTGTCCTTGATGCGTCAATGATATATCATGATATATCCTGAATATAACAGGATATATCGTTGAAACATGAACAGATCTGTCCGGCGGTGAGTTTTGACAGTCTCGGGCAGATCAAATCAACCCGAAATTAAGATTGAATCTCACTAGGAAAAGACGACAAGAAGAAGAAGAAGAAGAATAGGAGACCGAATCTCACTGGGAAAAGATGAAGAAGAAAAGATGAAGAAGAAGAGAAGAAGAAGAGGAGAAGATTGTTAGAGTGTTCAGAATCTTGCCGGAAAAGAGAATTGAAGTTGAAGAACAACCGATTAAAACCAAAATTAAGGCCGAAATCTCATCAGGATAAAGAAGGGAAACAATAATAAGAAGAAGAAGAAGAGGCGGTGGATTAAGACCGAAATCTCGTCGGGAAAGAGAAGGAATCGTTGAATGGAGGAGGAGAAAGAGAAGAATGATGGTTTTGGAGGAGGAACGTGCTGAGTGTAATAGGAAAGTTAAAGGTCATAAAGGTAGGCATTTAATTAGCTTAGGTGTTATAAATATAATTAACTTCTACCTTATTTTCACCCATGTAATTTTTCCTTGTTATTTTGTTCATTAGTGAATTAATTTTCATATCGCGTGAACCAATTAATTGTAGTTGTAACCACTAGACTTAGTCTAGTAGCCAACATACTTTGTTAGGAAATGTAACAAGTGTAGAATTGTAAATTCAAGCCTCACGATCAACAATTTAAGTAAAATAAATTATAAAAGTAAAGTGAAATTTTCTAAAAGTTCATTTTAGAGAGGTGTTTTTGCAATTCCTCTCAATCTTTGCAATAGTCGATCTTCATTGATCTTGCGATTTCAACAATTTCAAACTATTAATTGTTCTAGTTGAATTTGTTACGTAAAAAATGTTCCTGCAATCCATGAATTTGTTAGTGAAAATCAGGATGGAATGAAGTTGAAGCATATGGCGACCTAACAAAATTTTGACCCTAAATTGTCTCTGAAGACCTACCCGCAAACGAAGAAGGAAATTACAAATTTTTATCACAAAACATTCTGAGTCTCAAAACATCTGGGGGGAAATTTACGTGCAAGCAAAGACAAAAATTACAAATTTTTTGTCGCAAGCACTCCGATCCTAAAGAATCTCAGTAAACATGGGAAGGGGGGCATCTGATAATAGACCGCCACATATTAGGACAAACAACTAGTTGGCCGCCAAGCCCGTAAAGGGCCCAAGAGTAAAAGGAACACCCATCGTTACGGTAAGACGAAGCACAAAGGATGGAATATCTCAGCCAATCTGGCATAACCGCCGCAACGATGAAGAATCTCGACCCGTCAAAGACTTCTATTATGAGGTTGCCACGTCGGCAAAACGATTTTCCACTCTATCTCCCTTCTTAAATGATTCCGGCGCATGACAGAGGTAACTAATGCATCATTATTCAGTACTTTCTAAATATCCTCTGTAGCCAATGACGGAGCTAGCATTGAATTTCGAGGGGAACAAAATTCAAGGGACTTGATCCAAAAGCCTATTAAAACTAAAAAAAAAAACAAAAGCAAAAAAAAGTGTCCTTTGCAAAATTAGAACCTGGGTTCTTTAAGCAACACCTCCCTTGCTTTACCAACTCAACCACAATTTCTTAGTGACTATCATATAATTATACGTATAATATACTCTTACTGGCGGCTGGGGGGAGGACATTTGCCCCCGCCCGTCCCCCCTACCGCCGTCCCTGTCTGTAGCCCTTTTATTCGGAATTTAACTAACTTAAGCATTGGAGGTTTCGCCGGTACATCGACCAACCATTCTGATGTTGTTCTTGTTTTCAGGCATGCGCAAAGAGTTCGGAGAAAGTCTCACTATCATCAGTAAAATAATTTGGTCTAGTAGTTAAGACTGAAATTGTGAACTTAGGCATCATAAGTTCAAATCCTCATTCAAATCAAGTGTAATAACGTTTTCCTTTAATTTTTATTATAAGCTCATTATAAGCAAACTTTGCTTTTCTTTTAATGAAAAGTCGTCTTTTTTTTAGTTGGATTGTGTTGGATAGTTATTAAAATACTCCGCATTTTTGTTATGCCAATACTGAATGAACTATTGGGATTCACATTCGAATGGTTTTCTCTACCTGCAAAGAGATGATCACTAACAAATTAAAACTCAAAAGAGGTATTTCGAAGTTAGATAAAGACATGAGTTGTTGAACCAAAATAAATCGTTGTGTTGTATCTCTATCACTAACACCTTTACTTTTGTCGGTTTATTTTATTTATCATTAACCCATAACTACAACTATCATTAGCTTGCTAATTAATTGATTCCAATAAAAACTCTTAGAAAGAAGACCCAACCAACACCACTAAAGTAATGGACATTTACTTGGATTCAGTATTCAATAAAAAAAAAATTTATTCCTCCGAATTGTTTTGTTTCTTACTACACGAAAATTATCAACAACATTTCATTAACAAGAATCTTCAAATTTTTTTTTCAATCTAATGTAAGCCTTCTCTAAATTATCAAACCGTTGATTTTTTTGACACGATTCTTTAGAATATTTTGTTCGTTATATTTTTATCTTTAAAACAAAATCCATGATGATATACTTTCGATGAACTTTTTTTTTTCATTTTCAAATTTGTTATACCATTTTGAAAAGGTATGTCAGTTTAACACTGTGAATGTAAAAAGTATTATACCGATTTCGTAAAAGGTATAACACTTTTACATCATCGTTCTAAATGTAGTTTACCCATTTCAAAAACATTATAACATTTTTATACTGTCGTTGTATGAGTATTATACCGATTTGAAAAAAGGTATAAGTCTTATACCGATTTCATTTTCAAATTGTTATACAGTTTTTGAAAAGGTATATCAGTTTTACACTGTCATTATAAAAATTATTATACTGATTTTGAAAAAGATATCACTTTTACATTATCGTTCTAAAAGTAGTTTACCGATTTCAAAAACAGTATAACACTTTTATACTGTTGTTGTATGAATATTATACCGATTTGAAAAAGGTATAAATCTTATACCGATTTCAAAAAAGATATAAAACTTTTATACTATCATTCTAAAAATCTTATACAGATTTAAAAAAAATATGACTTTCAAAACATCAACAACAAACCGTAAGCAAAATAAAAAATTCAAAAAAGTTACAGTACTCTTTTATTGTTCAAAAAAGTAACAATTCAAAAATACAAAATAAAATAACTTCTTTTTATTGTTCCCATTTCATTTCATGTCAGTACTCTTCTCCGTCTCATCTATCTTCTATTTTTCAACCCTTCATTTTCCATTATCAATTTCAAGGTACAGTTTTCCTCTTTTTCATTATCTTCTGCTCATATTTTTTCTCCAAATAAATCCTTCAACTCTAGCTTTCATTCAAATTGATCCTTTTTTCGCAGCGTTTAATTTGCTCTCCTAGTGCAAAAATGGAAATTGAGTCAGCAAAATGGCTCGGCGGTGATCGGATTCCGACGGCGAGTCTCGGCGGTGGCCGGAACGACGGGATCTGGCGGGGGGCTCGGCGGCGGGGCTTTAGAGGCGACTGAAACGGCTTGCTCGGCGGCGGGGCTTAGAAGGAGGTTGAAACGGCGGTGCTCGGCGCCGGATCTGGGCGGAGGGGGCTTCGAAGGTGGCTGAAAACTGCGAGATCTAGGCGGCGGGGCTTTTTCGGCCGGGAAAATTGCCGGATCTGGGTGGCGGGGCTTCGTCGGCGGGGAAAACGCGGAGATCTGGGGGACGGAGCGGCGGCGGCGCTTCGCCGACAGGTGGGAGGTCGCCGGAGATTTGGTCATGACGGCGGGGCTTCGAGCTCGCCATCCCGACGCCGATCTCTGCTCTTGCCGGGAATTCACCGGAGTTGATTTTGAAGAAGAAACGGGAATCCCGTAAAACTTTAATTATTTTACTTACAATCTGTTTTTGGTAGCCCCAAGATTGGGGTGAAATCTATATGATTTGCCCTTGATTCAATAAAGGATATTTAATCATACTGTTTTTGTCAAATAATTTGTTGACAGAAGAAATTATTATTGTTGACAGAAGAAAAAACATATTTAAATCATCACGTGTTGGTCGAGGGACAAAATTTCTTGTCAAATACAAGAATAGTCAATGATCCAATCTTTCTTATGCTCAGCCAAATCGAACAAACTAAAATAATTCTGAAAGGGCCGCCCGCCATCCAAATTATTAGTAACCACTACTTTAGCACCACCAATATGATACTTTGTAATTGTATTCATTAATTTATAGGTTGTCTGAACCAATCAATTGTTTTGCTTACGCTGCGAATTTCCCTATTCAGAAGTTTTTTCAAGCACAAAGCAGAGTTTGGGTTATGACAATGATATCCATTGTTCTACTTGCAGTGCATATAGTTTTGAATTGGGTTCTGGTGACAAAACTAGCGTATGGCCTATTTGGTGTAGCCGTTGCTCTTGGTGGCTTCTTGTTTCAGCTCAACTAGCATATATAGTATCAGGATATTTCCCGGAGGCTTGGACTGGTTTTTCATTTTCAGCATTCAAATCCTTGGCAGCTTTTGTAAAGCTTTCACTTGCTTCACTTATGGT
>CAOJBJ013747866.1:0-14502 GCA_948291685.1 Euphorbia celastroides | reverse complement strand
GTTGTTATGCCATAAAAATAAGGTGATATGACTTCTTGTGGTGGTTTCAATATTAAGGGCATAACTATTTGAAACTTGACCATTTAAAAGAGAATTTTGAAGTATAAAAATATTATATTTGATTTGAGTTTAGATTCTGCTAATTTTCATAAAGCCTACTTGGATCACGGTTCTTGGAATGTTTGGAAAATGATTGGGAGGAGGGAGGTGAATCTAATCTAATTTTGGAAGGTGTTGAATTGAAATTGGTTCCGATCAATCCCACGAGTTCCATTATTTTCGTTCCCACCAATTTGACAGAATTGGGACAAAACACGCTCTAATTTACAAACTGAGTTTCTTAGTTACATATAATTGTTATTATTTGTAGGATTATTTTAGTAATTTATGCATTTCTTTTAACAATAAAATACAATATTATTTAATCTGTAGGTTCCACTTATTTTCTTTCCGAATGGTTCTTGTGTCCATCGATCCGAAGTAGACTCTTTGGATTCTTCCTATCCTTTTGATAAATAACTAAAAGAAAAAATTTCAAAAACATGTTTTGACTCACTAATAAAGAAAAGTTTGTGTTATTAATTTTTTTAAAAAGAGGTTTGTATTTTACACCATTAGTAATTAAAGAATTCTCGTATATAAACTGTTCATTTATGTTAATTTGTCAAGGACATTTTTGGAAATGTCACATATTAACCTTAATACCCTATAACTCAATCTCATGCTTATAAACTAAACTCAATTTAAAGTTATTAAAACTTAAAAATACCTTTAACAAATAACAGAATTGAATAATAAATTGACTAAAAATTATTTAATTATTAATAGTATAAAATACAGATTTTTTAAAAAAAAGTAATAACACAAATTTTTTTTATTAATGAATCAAACTATAAACATATGTTTTTGTAATTTATCAATAATTAAATATAGAAATGATGGAGTGAATTTAAATGATTCACAAGAAGTTTCAAAAGGTGAGTGAAAAGTAAAAAAGGATTAGGAAGAAGTGACGGTAAGAGAAGTAGAATGACACGTGTCGAGGACTGAAGAAAATTAGGAATTGGATGACGCGCCCAGTTTGCATATCCAATCTCAATCCATTGGGACCGCCCCACGTGTCCTACCTCTTTCAGCTTCACTCCTTTCTCTCATTTTCTTTTTATTTTCCATCTATTCATTTTCTCCTTTTTATTTCCAACTCATATTCCCTCTGGAATTATATACCTGACACTGCAATTCTTCCAATTTATATCCATATTTTTTCTATTACTTTTCAATAGTAACTATCTGTAGATCATTATTAGTTCAAAGGTAAAATATATACTACGAATTTGTCTTTAATTTACACATAACATATTTAATTTTTAAACACGATAAATAACCATCTTAACTTTACGTAATTAACAACCAACCAACTAAACTTTAACGAATTATTTTTTTGACCACTCATATTGACGTGACACACTTTGATTAGCCAAAAGTCAAGATAGTTTGTGACCAATCGGAGTGTGTCATGTCAGCATGAGTGGTCAAAAAATATAATTCGTGAAAGTTTAGCAGGTTCGTTGTTAATTTGAGAAAGTTTTGATAGTTATTTATCAATTTTTAAAGTTCAACGTGTTAATTCCAAACGAGAAACAAGTTCATAAAACTATCTATACATTTTGCCACAGTTCAATATAGTTCAATATATGAATTTTAAGTTTGATTTTATTACCTTGTCTCTTTAAAATTGATGAGCTAGAAATTAGTAAACATACATTAAATTTACATCATTTCGAGATAAATCAGTAATTTTATATGTATTTTTAATTAATTTATTCTGAATAGGTTGAAACGTTAATCACAAAAGTACGAAGTAGTATTATTTTTATTATAAACTTATAATGTTTTTTTATTATTAGGCAAAATTCATCATGAGTCCCGTACAGTTGGGACAAAGCACTCTCGACTTTCTATAATTGTAAATGTTTCATTTAATTCCCTGAACTTGAAAAAAGTGTATCTTTCAATTTCTCATTAACATGTGCCAACTTAATATTAATCCAAAATTTATTAATTAATTTTTTAAAAAGTCAAATAATCAGAATTTAATACGTGACATGGATTGAGAGGTGCATTTTTACTAAATTTAAGAAATTAAATGAAACTTCTATAAAGAATTGAGAGACTTTTTATGTAAGAGGTCCTAAATGCGTTTTACTTTATTTTTATTGTCAGGTTAAATTACTATATTTTGAACTTATAGCGTATCATCCATTTCTGTACTATTTTACATGGATATAAGAAACGCCTTATGGGCACATGTCTATATATGATGAAATGCCACATGGAACATTATACATCTATCACACAAAAAAAAGTAGGAATATGTCAATACAAATCTGACAAATAAATATGATTACGATGGTATATACGAATTAAATTATGAATTCAAGCAAACAAAAAGGACTATGAAACTTTTTGAAAGCCAAATTTGTCTTTTTCCAGAAGTATCTGGAATAATGAACAAGAGTAATTTACAGAAACTTAATAAACCATACTTACCCATACTTGTTCATATTTTTCTGTACTGTACAGCAGCCCAGACTTAAAGAACAGTTTATA
Source organism: Euphorbia celastroides (assembly GCA_948291685.1). Lineage (NCBI taxonomy): Eukaryota > Viridiplantae > Streptophyta > Magnoliopsida > Malpighiales > Euphorbiaceae > Euphorbia > Euphorbia celastroides. The sequence goes on along the minus strand of CAOJBJ013747866.1, from coordinate 11,892 downwards.
ATTCTTATTGGATAAAAAATCAGCTTTCCTAAGTTCTATAACCTTTTAGTTGTCTCTTATTAAATTTTCAGTATGTGAAAGATAAATAGAAAAGAGAAACTAGTACAAGAAGGAGAATTTATTAAGTAAAAAAAATGTGAAAATGACACGTATGTTGAAAACTTAATAGGGAACATTTCTATGAGACATGTTGATTAAAGTAAAAGATTCTTTCCTTTTCTAAGGCTTATAGTGGAGCCAAAAAAGATTGAGATCATATTTATAAGTAAAAGTTTTTAAGTTACAACAATTAAATTTGTATTTTTATTTGTTTCAATGAGAGACTATACAGAATATTAAATTCTACATCCAACAACAGAAAAAAACTTTAGAAGCTAAAACTTTTTTTGTTTCACCCATTAGAAGCTAAAATTAGGTAGCAAAATAAATGAATATGTTCGGATCTCAAATTGAATAATCAAATTAATCTAAAGAAATTACTTAAAAAAAACTAATTTTAAGAAAAGGATTGATGGGAAGTGAGGAAATGATTGATTGTGAAAACACGAATATATCCTAACTTAATTTTCTGGGTGTGGGCAATTGCCCCTCTCACTCGGCGGACAATTAAAATTTTCTATTCTAGATACATCAATAAGTGATATCGTTTGATTATTGTGAGTGAGTATTCGATTTAACCTAACCAAACTGAATCAATTTGGTTTAATAAAATTACTGAATTTTGATTATATTTTTCATGATTTTCAAATCTTCGTTATAATTTCTTTACAAAAATCGATTGTTAATTGATTTGATTCGGATTTTACTGTAATTTTAATCCGTTTCAGTAAATATTGTAATGTGAATTCAATAAATCGATTAAAGCAATTCAAAATTTAAATTCTTAGAGACTGAATTCTGCTTTTTTTAAGTACGGACAAAAACACATTAAAAAAAAATCAATTCTAGAATTTTGGGACAAGTGATCGACCCAACGCCTTTTAAAATAGCTAATTAATCTACGATGTTGGATTAATACTTTTAAAGAAACTAGCTAAAAGAAATTAATACTAATCTAACTTTTACATAAGCATATTCTAGAAGATTATAAAGATTGGAGGACATATTTATTTTTTCCTCTTTGGTATTCGACTGGTCGACTGATTAAAATAGAGGGCTGTAGATAGGGGCAATTTATGGATAATTACAAAAACATGTGAAACTGACTTAACCTCTCATCTCGCTTAAAACATGTGAATCGGACTTAATCTCTCATCTTGCTTGATGAACTAGTGGTTGATTGATACTTTTTATTTGAAGTTATTCTAATGAATTTGGTGATTGTTATGGTTGAAGTCTTAGACTAGTACTTAAGATGGAATTTATGGACTCTTAAATCTTAAGTTTAATCCATATTCGAGGTGGGTTGAGATTTTTTTTTAATTTGATGTAAGTTTATATCAGATGATTTTTTTTTAAAAAAAATCCGGTAATTGTTTGACAACTGTCTATTTTTCTATTTTATATCTCAAATAATTATAAGTGTTTATGTAGTCTTATCCAAATATTTTAAATTGTGACTAATATAATGTGTAATATACTCACTTTGTTTTCTTTACAAAGTTTTATTTTTCATTGACTTTACTCAAGCGAAAAACTAAGAAGAAAAGCTGTAGGAATAAAATGCTAATAATAATGATAACAGCACAACACTATTAAGAATGAAGTTTAGGGTTCAAATATTGTCCGCTCCAATTGACCCGTCCAGGCCCGATGTCAATGAATTGGATTGGGGTAAAAAATTACCGATGCAAGCCCGGCCCGAACTAAGCTTGCAAAAGCTCGAATACATAATGGATTGGGTTTGGTTTTAGTGTAAAAACCCAAGCCCGGTCCAACCCGGCCAGTACACATATATTATTAACAAAAAATATATATTTATATATTATTAATTAATAAAAAATATATATAATAATTAATATTTATATATAAAAAATAATAACTTATTAATGGGTGGGCTGAGTTGGATTTAATAATGAAATTTTTAATTTTGATCCGAAAATCCAATCTGACAACTCTATATATATGAGTTGTGTTAAGTTTGGGTAAAGCCTTTTTTTATTTCGGTCTGTTGTAACTCGGCCTGAACCCACCCAGCCCGCTATTTGAAGCAGTTGAAATTAATAATTAATCTCCCTGTGCTCTGTACCTAAACTCTACTCCTTTGGAGTTTTCCTTATATCGTATTTTTTGTTCTTTCTTATTCATATTTCTGTGAATAGTTTTTGTGAGGTATTCAACTATATCGTCGGTTTCTTCAAATTTATATCTACTGCTATGCGTTTTAATCATGATATTTTTACAATTGGATTGAGCGCTCTATCAACCTTCAAACAAATGCTACTTGTAAATGTTTGACATTGTCATTCAAATATATTTCTCTAAAGTACGAACGTTCAAAATCTACATAAACACTCTACATATCTAGTTAATAATATAACACGAGTTAATATAGTTGCCAATCGCCAAACTGTTTAGTATAGATTATAAATTTATCTAGAACATTTATGCTAGTTTTCAATTGTTTACACTTGTCTTCTTTTGTCGCAAATTTTTTTATCCCCTAGTTTAATTGTCGCACTTAGTTTCGTCACTCATATACCAGGCAAGATGTAATCTACGTTATTCATTGTTGAATGAAATTCTTATTCTTTTCTTTTATTTTTAAAAAGAAAAAGAACAATCAGTCAAAAAAGAAGCGGTTAGAAAAGGAAAAGAAACATGGCATAACCGAAACGAACAAATTAAAAAAAAAAATCAGCATTGTTGGTATTAGAATCTCTCTCCTATGAAAGGCAGAGGTAGAAGCAGATAGAAGGGGGAAAGGGGAGAAGAACCCTTAAAATGGACCATTTCAGGTGAGAGTCACGAGAAAAAGAAGAAGCGGTCACAAGAAAGAGAACGGAGAAGTGATAGATGGATGGGACATAATGGAGTTGGTTGGGAACAAAGAGGCCTTCACCAGTTTTGTGGATAATAAGTTCCAGAAACTCGATAAAGACCACGACGGCCACCTCTCTCTCTCCGAACTTCACCCTGCCGTTGCTGATATTGGCGCCGCTCTTGGTTTGCCGGCCCAGGGCTCGTCTTCTGATTCCGATTTCATCTACTCTGAGGTATTATTCTCTCTTTTTCTTTCTTCCAGTTCTTGCTTTAATGGCGGTTTTGTGTTAATAGTTTGTCATTTGTTAATTGGGTTTTTTACGTTCTGGGTGTGTTAGGATACCTGATTCTTTCAGAATTTAGATTATTTAATGAATAAATTTACAAATTTTACCACAATGAATAACATGTCCTTTGAAAAAATTGGTTTTAAACACACCAGTAGTCCAATAATACTTCAAGCGTCAAAGCATAGCTTTTGAAATTCCAAGAGGATAAGGATGCGTATCTGCAAACAGTTTGGATCCAAGTACACATCACAAATGTTGCCCTTTTTCAGCGGGAAAACTCACTTAACGACAATAGTTAAAAGTTAACGCTGCCACATAATATAACAATATCATATCCACTTTAATTGCTAAATACATATTAGAACAACTATGTAGCCATATAATGCAATAACTTGAAGGTACCTATAGCAACAATATGTGTTCTTTCCAAGTATCAAGTAGAACTAAATAAGGAGTTTTTTTTTATTATTATTATTTAAAAAAATTGCCTCAATAGTCTGTTTAGCATTAGTTTGTAATTTTCCAAACTTTTAATTGCTGTTGAAGATTTTGAGACAAGCTTTATCTAGCACAACCGTGAACTTGTAAAATTTGTGAATAACTCTATTTTGGGTTGTTGTGCATGCCATGACTCTTTTGTTTTTGGACCATTTCTTTGGTGGTGTTCTTAATACCAAGTAACAAAATTTTCGTTTCTACAATTTTAAATTTTCTTAGACAAGAGACTGGAAAGACGTAATCTCATAGAAGACTAACTAATATCAGTGTTATCCTGGGAATTTAATATTTCTCTTACATTTGTACTAGGTTAGACCGCCCATTGTTATTTTATTTAACATAATAATGACCCTCTATAATATTAAATAAATAAATTTAGAAAATGAAGGGCTGATACTTCGTACTGGTCTTGGCACATTAAACAAAATTAAAGTAATAGAGGAAATTTGATTTCGTAGTTATATATTGTAGAGTAATAAATTAAAGATGTGAATTAGTTTCAGTAGAGGAAATTCTTCAATAGATAATTTAAATGGAAAAAACAAAGGGAAATGGTCAAAATAGTGGATTACTAGGCATGTCGAGAATCATCTATGCACATTATTCAACTAAGGGGTCGGTGTGTGCTGTTGTGGGACTTCTGCTTTTCAGTTGTTCACTTTTTCTCTTTCTTTTTATGTTTACTTGTCTACGATTCGATTTTAGCCACTCAAGTGATGAACGTTGTGGAAACTCTATATTTGACTATTTTATACTATTTATTCAAGTAAACACTCTTCAAAAAAAGAAAAATAATTATGACATGATACACTTTTAATTGCTTGAGTGCAGTGAGAAACTCAACTCTTCGAGTATTATACCAAAATCGAATTATAGAGAAATATATGGAATATACTGGGGTAATATGATCGCCCTTTTTTTTTTATGAATAGTAGATGTATATATGGAACATACTGAAATGATATGATCGCCCTTTTTACAAGATTTTTGTGTTATGTCAATCCGGATTAGCCTACTAGTGAGTTCGAAACTAGTCGCGTGAGCAAGAGAAACAAGGAAAAAAATATTATTAGTTGAGTGCATTTTCATTTGCAATGATTAATAAAGATATGTACAATTTATAAATGGTTATAGTTGTAAAACGTGACACGTACTAGTCTACTGGATCTTAGTTTGAATAAATATATTCTGAACAAGTACCGACGCATATAATTTATTTGTAACAGAAACCATTAGTCAAAAAACAATTCTATATTATAAAGATGATGCGAAAAATTATAGGGATATAAAAACGTATAAAACTTGAATTTAAGCGGCTATAGAGGACAGAATTTTATTTAAATTATTATAGAAACTTCAATCATGCACTTGAACCTTTTATTAACTTTTATACTACATGTTGATCCAATTTTTATTGGTTAGGTAGTGCACGACAAAGATATCAGCACTAAAAAATCATCTCATCTCATGCCTAAAGAAGATTAGAAAAAGGACCACATTGTTGTACCGATTAAACAAAAAGGAAGAAAAACGTAACAAGTTAGGTTGAGTACCAGAAATTAACAGAAATTATGATATTAGTATGATGCAATTTGATGTAATGCAGGTTCTGAATGAATTCACACATGCGAAGGCAGAGAAAGTAAGCAAAACCGAATTCAAAGAGGTTCTGTGCGATATTTTGGTGGGAATGGCTGCCGGTTTAAAGAGAGATCCTATTGTTATCCTTCGAATGGAAGGCGATGACCTTCTAGAGTTCATCAATGGACCTTCATTCGAACCCGAAATGCTCTCTATATTTTCAGAGATTCAAACGCCCGATGCTTCACTTGTTCAACACATTGCTAAAGCCCTCCAAAAGCTCAGAGTTGATCAAGGGATGCCCCCTTCGTCCGATTCTTGGGTATGTTATTTAAATGAGTTGTGCTTTTTTTGTCTTTTGGGGATTAGCAATTGTTGATTTCGGGTTTGTGCAGGTAATGAGCAACATAGTGGAGCCAGTGCTGAAATCATACAGTGAAGAGGAAGGAGAAAAACCGGTAACTCAAGAGACGTTTTTAGTGGATTTTAAGAAAGTGGCTCAACGTGTGGCTCAACGTCTCAAAGAAGAGCCGGTTATTGTTGCCCATAGTGAAAACACATTTGATGGCAGTGGAATTAAGCGACTTTTGTCTAATAAGTTTGAACTAGACAAGGTTTTTTTTTTTTTAACTATATTCCGAATTTCCTTTTTCGGTTTACTTGTTACTAATTGCTCTTATGTTACAGACTCTGAACACAGCCATTGAAAATGTGGCCAAAGACCGAAATGGGAAAATATCGAAGGATCTCTTAAGGCCTGCATTGGACTTGGTGGCTGCATCGGCTGCATTGCCTCCAATTGGTGCTGTTGATGAGGTACTAGTATTGCTAAACAATATTTTTGAACCTCTTTGAATAATTTACAACTAATTAATGTAATGTGGGCTGTGAACAGATTGATAAGATAGTGGAAGAAGCGTTGAAAATGGTGAAGGCAGATGATGGAAAGGTGGTAAAAGAGGAGGAATTCAAGAAATTAATCACAGAAATACTTGGAAGTGTTATGTTGCAATTGGAGTTTAATCCGATCTCGGTTTCTTCAAATTCAGTGGTGCATGAGCCTCTTGAGTCATCTTCTACACTTCTCCAGCCTTCAATTTAGTGTTATGTACATGTGTGTGTATAGTAGTAATCACAGTATTATCTTAAAACAAAACGTGGAGAAAGGAATAATAATGTGTTATAGATCGAGTCTTGTCGTGTGTATTGAACAGATAACTGGAGTCATGTTGAGTCAGTAATGCATATATGGTTTAATTAATGGCAATCTTTTTCTGCTTTGTAATTTGTTGTGCGTATCCTACCAAATGTACTGCTTACTGGACTATTGTATATTGCGATGGCTTAGTTTGTATGTCGTTTTATGGAAATAATTGGGAATACTGTTTCATTTTAAATTAAAGAACTGTTTATATTCCCAACATTGAATTTCTTTTGGAGCATCCTGATCCGGATAAGTATTAGTACTCAAGACAACATTATTGGATAGAAATAGTTGAATGTATCTCAATTAGTATTACATGTAGTGTGAGTGGTCTTTAATTATAAATGCTCTCTTATGAAAATATGTCCAAGTTTTAGAAGAATAGTAGGCAAAGTCATAGGAAAACTAATGTTGATGAGGATGAAGAATAGTCAACGGAATGTGTTGAGTACAACTTCAAACTTGGTGCTTCCAAGTGTATGCATATAGCTACTTAAATAGAAGCTGACATTGGTTTGCTAGGACTAGTGGCTTCTGAGCAATATATTTCAATAATTAATTAAAAAGGTTCACTGCATATTCGGGTGAATTTCGACATGTTAGAGATAAGTATAAATACTAAGATTGGGCCTCACCTATCAGCTTGAGCTTTTGGGTGAAACGGTTTCATGACATGGTATCAGAGCATCGTTGACCTAAAGGTCGAGGGTTCGAATCCTGACAGCTCCAATTGTTGAGTTGAGTTTCAACACATGGTAAAGTGGGCCTGTGTTGTACCCGCTTCAAGCCCGAGGGGCATCCGCGTGCGGTAGAATGTTAGAGATAAGTATAAATACTAAGATTGGGCCTCACCTATCAGCTTATGCTTTTGGGTGAAACGGTTTCATGACACGACACACATGAGATGGCATCATGGAAGTTGGTTAGTAATTAACATCAAGTGTACAAAGCATTCAACTACTAATTTATAGACAACATTTGATCGTGGAATGAATGGCACTTCGCAGAATTTAGCGACTCTGGTGATAGTAGTTAGGATTTCATCATGTAAAAGTTTTAAAAATATGGATCAACAAGGGAACAATTATTTTCCTATACTCTATTGTCATCTCAATGACGCATTGGAATCATCATAGATTTTCTCCCTTTTAATTGAGAGTTGTGTTTGCTTTTATGTATATTTTCTGAAAGCATTTGAATTTTGTTTTCGTTTTGTTTTTCCTTTGTTCATCTTATTTGTTTTTCTTTTCCTTTTAATAATATTGGAGTATAGTTTTTTAACCTTAGCTTATAATTAAAAAAATATTATATTCTAAAAATCAAATATCTTATCATATCTAAAAGAAAAACTATATCTTTCAGAACAACAAATTACTTCTGCAATTGTAATCACAAGTCCGAGTCAAAGAGCAAACATTGGGCCCTTTGATTGGAGTTCAGTTGGTCTAGAAGAAAAGTTACATAAACGTAGCAATATATATATATATATATATATATATATCCATTCACGAGAAAAAATTTGTTGTCCCCAACTTGATGTCCCCTTACATGTCTCCCATTTAATTTTCAACACATAACAAATACATAGGAGAGAGGAGAGAGAATTAAAAGACAATACAACTAGAAGAGAGGAGAGATCATGGACCACGTGTCAGACACTTAATGGAGGAATATGAAAGGGGACACCAAATTTTGGGGACAAGTGATTTTTTTCCATCCATCCACATGTGTCTATGTTTAGATTCATATTGCACATTCACGATCCATTACAAATAATACCATTTTATTATATCACAAACGCTACAATCTACCTTTTTTTATAGGACAAAACATCAACTTTAAGCCTCATCTCTCGGCAAAGTCAAAGAGAAAACATAATAAAACAAGCAAGCCAAAAAGGGCCCCAACCAAAAAACCCAATGCCCATCCCAAAGCGACCCGCCCATCAACAACGCCGACGCAAAGCACCTCGCCGGATGCAGCCCGGCGCCACCGTACCCCGCCGCTCCGGCCACCGTAATCGACACAAAAACCGCCAACGCATAAACCCCCGCAATTATCACACACAACATCCTCAATCCCACCTCCTTATACTTCCCCTTGTCACCAAAAGCAACAGTAATCGCCACAAAAAGTATAAAAAAAGTACAAACAAACTCAATAATCAACGCATTTCCAGCACAAATCCCTCCCCCTTGTCCATGTATTTGGCATCCCCCAAGGGCGTATTTTTCCACAATGCTTTGGCTCATTACTCTCTTGAGCATCACATAGGCTCCAATGGAGCCGATAATTTGTGCTATTGTGTAGAACAAGGCGCGCACCAATGTTATAGCTCCCTTTAGAGCGGCTATAAAAGTGATGACCGGGTTCAGGTGGCCCCCGGATATTGGGATTGTGGCCATAAGCAAGAGGAAGGCAATGGCGAAAACTACTAGTGGGACTAGAAACTTGGGGTCGGAGTGCTGAGATTCAAAGCAGGCGATTATTGATGTTGTTAGTGTGAATATGAGACATGTTGTGCCTACACATTCTGTTACTGTTGCCCTCCACATCTGTATATTGAACGAGTTCATTAGCCATTTGATGTATGTCTATGGAAAAACATTTAAGCTAATTGATTTATCAGTAATCATAAAGTTTACTTTGTAAAATTTTTCTTCGACTTACTGCAAGAAGGGATGATTATTTTTCCATCAAAATTTAACGGGAAGAAATGAGGATAACTGATAACATGCTTGACTCCAACTTGTCCATTCAAAACCATACCTAAGGGTATCCATGATAAATAATTTTCTGCTTTTTCATATACTATTGACCCCTTAAAATAGAAAAAAAACAATCTATAGGCTTCCATCAAGACATGTATGATATTAATATTAGACTATATTTCTTGTATAAGCTTTTTCCAGCGATGTATGTAGAATTCTTATATCAATAGCATATCTAATTTGTTTAAAATTAAGAATACTACTCTTATATATGTGTGTTCTCTTTCATTAAGTGCTAAGAGTTTACAGATATATGAAAACAACATGCTAATGATCCGCAATCACCTCTGATTTCTAAATAATATTTTAAAAGTAAAAATGAACAAACTAAAGAAGGAAAACATCACAAAAAAACCACAAATTTACACAAATGAATTAAAAACATACCTCAGGTGAGAAAAATTCGTTATAGCCAAGTTTGCATTGAACGAGTAAGTTGACGCCATGATTTTGATCAGTAGTCTCCGAATGAAATGCAGGAGAGAAATCCATGTTTGGTTATCAATTTAATTAAGCTCTCTCACACCATATATTCTTGTATATTTTGTGCACTACAATTCTGGTGCTGCACATTGATGCATTTGCTCGATACCTTAGTGCTTTATGTACTATTACTATGGAGGCCAACCTACTGTTTTTGTCCACAATTTTCTCACAATTATTGAATCAATTATTGCACTCTTTCTCTTCTTATTTGGTTCAATACATTTGTGCAACCAAAAAAACGTTTTCACAATCCGTATACTTGCTTTTTCGTGTCAATATAATTTATACACTTTGTAATTCGATAATGCTATGAAAATAATGGCACCACATTGTAATATATAAAAACTTTAAGGGCTAGTTAAGCTAAACTGTTACTCATAATTATTGTTGGCGATATTTTCAAAAACAATTATCACCAAATACTTATAATGGTTGATAAAGTGGTTGTGACTTGAGTTTCAGTCTTTTTTTAATAGTTAATTAATCTTTGGTTTATTTATTGGAATATTTTACTATTTTGTACACAAAAATTTATTAGCAACTACAACATTATGTAATAATGCATTAGCTGTTTATTTCATATCCAAGGGAGGCAAAGCGTCTCGCTTGTAAATTAAGAGTGATTTGTCAAATTGTGCCAACTTAAAAATGGTTTATATGCATTTTGCCTGCTACTATCCAAACAGACAAATGCTTTGATGGTCTTTATAATTTTCTGAACTACACAAGTAGACTTTTTTTTATCTAGTGTACGTAATTTAGTCAATATTATCATTACAATATTTAATAAAACCAACAATTTCCACTTTAGTATAATTGTGATTGGTGAAATAATCTCCCTTGAATATGAAATAAACAGCTAATATTATAAAAATGAGAATGAACATAGATTAGAGACGTGAAAAAAAGGCAGTCTAACTCATCATAGTAAAGCCATACTCAATTGATTTGATGAACAACCAATGTACATTATTTTCTGCTTTTTTCCAGAAGCATATGGGAATTGGTTTTAAGAAAGATAACGTAAACTGTTTTATTTTATATGATACCGGTTAAGAGAAACATCAATTTTTAATGTCAAACGAAACAGAAAAGAGCAAACTTTTATTAAAATAATGCTCTAAAGGTAACAGATACGTATCCCCCGACCGTATTAAATAATTTTTTTGAATAATGACCGTATTAAATAATGTATTCTTCTTAGACCAAAGTAAACGAATAATAGAAATTCAAATCTTTATCAATTAAATAATGATATAAAGCCAAGTTCCCGTGCACATCAAAGTTCAATAATCTGGTTTTTTTTATGCAAAGTCCACTCTTATAAAAGGAAATAATTAATCATTTATGTAGAATTTTCTTATTTTATATGACTTTACACTTGAAAAGACCGCTGACCTTATATCGGGGTCGACATAGACGAAAATTTAAGAGGAAATTGAATTTGAAACAAAGATGAGGATAATACGTTTTTCTTATTTTTTTTTTAAAGTAGATTTTCCGCTACTTGGAAATTATGAACCGTCATTCTGGAATACAAGGTTTCGGAAATGTTGAATAGTATGGTTTTTTCTTATACTATATATGATCATGAATTTATAACCATGTATAACCTATGTAATGGCAATTGTGATTTCATATTGCCGTCCAAAAAATTTGTATTTTTTATAAGGTGAATGATATGTGTGACTCTGTTGTTTTAAAGTTAATATTAATTACTTTGTCCTTCATCACCATTAAATTAGTGGAATACGACTTAATTCAATGATCATAGTGACAAAGTAAAAAAAAAAAAGAACAAAGTCACCAAAGTATCTGCCGTTGGCACATACTAATAAATAAGGGTCAGTGTGGCATTGCTGTCAGAGCTGTTGTTCCTAAAAGTTGGTATGACAAACTTTTCATACAACATCATTTTTTCGATTTTAACAGTGCAATTTGATCATTTTATCAAAAAGTTGAGAACTGTCAAAACAGTTTTCACAAAACTATAATCTATTGCTTTTAGGAAAAGCTTCAAAATAGAGCTTTTAGAAAAAACAACTTAGGAAAGCAGTCCCAAACAGACCCTAAGTCTATATGTTGGACTTTGACAAAATGGATTTTTCCTTGCAAAAACTCATTATCGGCCATCACCCGT
>CAOJBJ013744356.1:0-12180 GCA_948291685.1 Euphorbia celastroides | reverse complement strand
ACTTAATTATTTTCTTGATTATGGGTTTTCGGTTGTTTTGACTTGAATATTATTGAAGAAAAGGTGCAAAGTAAAATCTATATTTAGACCAAAAGGTTGGCCACCGAACAAAAATTATATATCCCAAGACAAATATCCTTCCTTTTCTCCCTCAAATATGTGATCCACTTTTCAACTGTAATCTCCTTTTTCTTTCTTTTTCTTATCATAATAGTTGCTTTATAATTAACTTTGTTATCATAATGTTCATCATTAGTTGCCAAATCAACATCGATTTGTCATTATACATTATTTACTGCACGCACTCTCAGTGTTTTACATGTCTGGTTAATCTTCTACTTGATTACCTTTAATAAACTCTATATACCAACAAATGTTGTTTTTTTTTCTAATTTTTATCACTACTTCTGGGAGTTTTGCTAGTTAATTAATTTATAAAGATAATAAATGGAAAATGTGGTTTCACATTGTTTTTCATAAATTATGATTCTCCTTTTATATTATCAAGCAACTATTTGTCATTTAAAAGAATAAACAAAATGATACATACTTCGTCACATTTTTAAGTCAGTTGAATTTATTATTTATCAAACTTCTAATTCAAATATTCATTTACATGTCCCATATATTTTATAATCATACAAGTTACTATTTATCCTAATTAAACAGTTAGGTTTAACTATTATTGTCAATCTACTCTTAGTCTACACTATAGGTGCTCTAGTATATTATGTATAGCATCATTGTAAGAATTAGTTTAGTCTAAATATTAGTGATTCGTGATGATAATAGCAATTAATAAGAAAGAATATGAATGCCAACGTCAAAAAGAAGCATAAATCAATAATTGAGTAATATACATATTAGCTAAGAACTAGATGAAATGAAACAAATTAATAATGCCAACAATTTGGCAGTTATATATACAAGGATTTGTCGGAAGGATGGGTCCATCTCATGTTTATGTTCCACATTTTATTGAACTTATAAATATGTTACTGGTTCGCGGTTGGTTGTTATCAATTGTTTTATGAAAAAAATTGTCAATATTAACTAACAGCTAACCGCAATAATTATATTAAATGTTAATTTCATATACATGTATGTTTTAGGAAAGGCTCAATGCACTGCTAATTAACTCTCCAAGTAGTCTTATTTCGGTTACAATCCTCCTATGCTTTGGTAAAGTTTCTTATGAAATTGTAAAAAGTCCATTAATTTGACTATAAACCTTGCTTGTCAGTTTTCTATCTAAAATGATAAATAACAAAAATGATATATTCAAAAACATAAAATCAAGAAAAAGCTGATGTGTATGTTGATGAGACAAACTGATACAATTTTTACAAGTTTGCACAGAAACAAAATTTTTAAAGATATTTAAACAATAGCGAAATGCAACAACGAGTTGTGTATTTGGTCATAGCAAATGAAGCATGTGTGAAGTGGTCCACTAATGTCTATGCGACCCTCCATTGTCCAAACCACAACCTACAAACTCACTAATTCATGCATACAATAAAAACTTACCATTTTCATTTGTCTTGAAAAATTTCTCCTCTTTTTGCTACAAGTTCCTCACTCTACTTGTTCCTGTCTCGCAATTATTTTGTGATAGCTCTACTTTCTAGGAATTAAAACGTTTCAAACTTAGCTCCTTTAACAAAGACTTTTGTATCTTTGTGATGCGAATATTTTTGTTTAATATATTTATATCGAACCCAGTAGTTCACGTGAAGCCAAAAATTCAAAATGTAACCAACTCAACGTTTCTTTTAGGTGTCCAAAGTAATTTTTCCTATTATTTTGACTTTTTTATGAGACCTCTATCAATTCATAGACTTTGACAATTTAGGAAGGAATTTTTCTAGTGAAAAATAGCATACAAAAGATTTTTGTTTGGTAAATTGAAATTTGAACTATACACAATACTAGCTAGCAGCGAGAAAATTCATGTACTGGTACAAAGCAAGAAATCTTTGCAGAAGGGTAATGATAAATTCCAGTAGCTCCAAAATGTCGTTTAAAAAATTTGCACAATATGTAATATACTAGGAATAAAGTTAGTTTATGAACTTTTTTCTATTGTGTGATTAACTTGGAAGGAAATTCGTTGAAAAGAAAAACGTGTAGTTTGAAAAAAATAATTGAAACTTATGAAATCAAAGTTCACAAATGTTATTCATTTCTGGTTGTTAAATATTTAAAGAGCACTCATAATATTTGATGTGTAAATGTCACACCCAAGTAGTGATAGGTAGAAACATATATAAGTTGATCACTTGTGAAATATGTATAGATTTTAAAAATACCCCGTTGATAACAAATCGCCATACGAAGGTTGCATAAAATTAGATTTCCATGCTTTGCTAACAAGGAAGATTAGCACATACGGTCCTATAAAAAGGAAATAAAGTAGATTATTAAGAATCAAACCAACTCATATTTCATTTGTTTACTTGATAATATGGCAATGAGATATCAAGAGTATTGTAGTTTTTGGTGTATAGAAATAGGAATGTTAGAAAGCAAGAGATTAATTCAAAGGGAAGGAAAACATGGGGTTGTGTCTAATAACAAAAGACTACTAAAAAGAATTGTAGAAAAAAATTTTATTCCATTTTGGATGAGATCCATCTATATACAATTAATTTAAATTTCTCAATGGGATAATCATGCCCTGGTATATCCTTGATCTAACGGTCAAAGAGAAGAGGAGCGTATTTTGTGTAAAAAAGGTGAAAATGGCCATGATTGGTTTTGCCGACTTCTTTTGAACCCACTTCTCAACTTCTACTCCAAGACAAGATAATTGGTTTTTGTCATGAAAATTTTCAATTTATGTGAACTATGAACATTATATTAATCTTTTACTGCATGGAGCATCTTAAATGTCGTATATGTTCAGAATAAGTTAAATAATAACGATTAAGAAGTATGATCATATCTTATAGTTAATTATAAATGCTTTGGTTGATAAGTTTAAAAAATGAAAAATAAGATTTCTTTCATAATTATTTTCTCGTACTATTGTTTCAAAAAGTTTAAATTAAAGCCTTTTTTAAGTGCCAAGTCTTGATTTTGGAGAATAATATATCAAGCAATTCATAATCAATAAGTATGAAAGATAAAATGTGCTTTTTCAAGCAATAATCAGTATGAAAATTTTACTAAGAAAAGCTTTTTGACACATAAAAAGTTTAAACATGCCTTAAATACTGAAAAACAATGTATCAATCAACCTTTTCTAATACGTGTTTGTTTCACATTTACGATTGAACATCGAATTAAAATTGAACCATGTATATTATGAAAAAGATCATCTATAAATGGAATACATGTGAATATAAATTATTTAGTAGTAACGTTCATTTTTTCAAAATTTGAACTTTATTTTTTCTTTCTCATTTTCTAGCTTGTCAATAATGTAGCAATAATGTAAATCTCACCAACATTCCATCCAAACAATGCGTTCAAAAATCTTATAATGTTCTCTTTTTTGTTTTCTCAAAAATGTTTATTGCGATATCATTTTAAAATGTTAATATTCACCAAACTCTTAACAGCTAAACGTGTTTTTTCATCGCAATATTGTATATGAAAATTTGGATAACAATGCATTTGATATCGTATCCTTATTGATCAATAAATGTTTAGAAAACAAAAATTTTGCATTTCCACGTGTAAAATTCTAGTGACCCGCAGCATAAGCAATAATTCAATTCATACAATGCCCATAAAAATGGACCCAACCGACCAGTGCATTATACCCTAGTTAAGTAATAATTCAACTTATTAGCTAATATGTTCATTAAAATCCATAAGTTCCTTCATGACGCTAATATTCTAGAATAAAAAAAAACTCATTTTTTGAAGGGTACCCCCTGAAATATAAAATAATTAAAAAAAAAACTAAAAGAATCCCATATAGTTTACTATGCCATTCCAAGTTTTATTTCTTCTACTTGCCTTCAAAATACAAAACCACAGAGAACTCTTTTCTGGTTTTCTTCCATAGCTAAGAAATCCTCCATGTTTCCCTGAATTTTCTTCAAAGATGGTGCAAAGAAAGGAACCCAATAAGCTTGGGTTCCAAGCTGACCATCTTCTTAAATCAGAGAAGCGATCATCAAACCTGAAACCAAATTCTTTTCAGCATCTAGATGGAAGGAACAGAGGATCAGACATGAAGAAGAAGATGAAAAGATCTATATCAATCAAGATTTCAGATTTTGAGAGCTTTGATTCACCCTCTTTGAAGAAAACACTACCAGAATCTGCAAAGTCGCCGCCTTTATGTTCTCCGGCCAGGCCTCCGGCGAAATCCGGTGGTGGGTCACCGAATTACATGAAGGGTACTACGAGTTCAGAGGCAAGAAAGGAAAGTTTGGGTAAAAGTTCTGATCTTTGCAGGAAACCAATCAAGAGTGTGACAAAATCATCTAGCTTGAAAATGGTGAGGACACTAACAAAATCTCCCAGTTTTAAGCCGGTGAGGAGTGTGGGAAAGAAGAGTTCAAGGGTTGCTTTGAGCGCTGATGTTGATTTTCAGAAGGTAACCTGTTCTTCAGCGCAGAAAGACTCGAAATTTCCGGCTTATCTGATGCTGAATCCTGGGGGCACTGAAGCAAAAGGAACTTCAGTGGTGAAGGTTTGTCCTTATAATCATTGTTCCCTTAATGGTCATTATCATGATCCTTCGCCTCCTTTGAAGTGTTTTCTGAAGGCGAAAAGGCGGTCCATGAAAACCCAGAAGAGCTTCAAGCTACAGGCTTCATCGTCACTAAGGAGAGTTAAGCCTTCTGGTGTTGAAACAGAGGAAATTAGTACTGAATTGGGATTGGATTTCTTTGTGGAAATCTATGGGAAAAAGATAGCTGATGGAGCTGAAGAAGAAAACAAGGATCAAGTTTCGGAGAATTTGTCCAATGCATCACCACAATCTGAGATTGATTTGGAGGAGAATTGTGCTAATGGATTTCTGAGCTTGTTGGCTGAAGAAGCAAGAGCAGGAAATTGCAACTATGAGAGTGACGTTGAAGGCGAGCACATTTATGATATGGAATGGGAGGAAGCAGAGATTTCTAACTTTGAGACGTATGAGGAAAAATGCAAAGGAAGTATCGGTGTTGAGTGTCAATCAGAAGGGATCAAGCAGCTTAATGAGGAAGTTGAGACCGTTGGATCAAGTGATGGAGACAGCAGCTGTGCAGAGGAGATTCTAGCTGATGATGGTCTGCTGGAGCTTTTCTGTGAAGAAAGCTCCTCTTGCAGCTTGCAGTATCATCAAAGTGATTCTGAGATGGATGATGTGGCGGAGAACTCGGAGATTTCTGAAGATGATTGTGAAGAATCAGAGAGAGATTTAGATGATTCCGTGAGTGCTGCTACTTCCATAAAGGAGGCGATCATGGAATCAGAAATTTGGGAGAAAAATGTCGAAGGAGGTGGAGATAATGAAAAGGAGAGCAGCGGGTTTGAAATGAGTCCTGGAGAAGGAAATGCTGAAGCTTTGGAGGATAAATCACTTCAATTTGATGCTGAAACTGAAGCAGGTCATGGTTGTGGTCTAGAGGAACTGTCAAGTGGTACAGCTGAAGATCCAATAGAAGAACAAGAGCAAGTGCAAACTCAAGAGCTTGACAATGGAACTGAGTATGCTAAGACTTCTGATCACATAGTAGAAGACCAGCATGAGAGCACCAGCAAGCCTAAAATCTCGACATCTGAGGATTCTGTGGAGTGCAACAATTCAAGGAGCTATGGAACCGGTTTAGATGGAGCAGAAAGTGTAGTTGAGAACAAAGAAGCTGAAGTTGAAACCAAGTCAGATGCAGAACGTACCTCTCTCATGGCAGATAACAAAAGCAGTGGAAAATCAGGAAGCGGATACCAGAGAGGAAGCAATTTGAGGGGCGAAGCAGATGAGTGCAGCAACAGGAAATGGACAATCAATAGCAAAAATCGTGCCATCGATCTGGAGGAAGAGTGGGAATTCAATCCAAGGGAACCGAATTTCCTTCCAGTAGTCCCCGATCCGGAGGCAGAAAAGGTTGATCTGAAGCATCAGGACATGGATGACAGGAAAAATGCAGAGGAGTGGATGCTTGATTATGCACTCCAACAAGCAGTCACCAAGCTCGCACCCGCCAGAAAGAGAAAGGTTGCACTGCTCGTCGAGGCTTTCGAGAAAGTCTTGCCCATACCCAAACACGGAACTAGTCACATCAGGAACGATGCATCAGCTTTTTCTCATTCAAGACCTGTTCAAGCATGTAGTTAGTCTTGTTTATGAGGTACAACATAATCTCTACACTTGTTATTTATTTCGGCTCAGAATTTTAGCAAGTCGCACAGCACAAAAACAGTTGATGTTACAGTCTTGTTTATCAGATTCCTTGCTGATTTTGCAGGAAGTGATCTGATAAAGAGAAAGCAGCTTAGGTGCATTGTGGCAATAATGAGTTGCTCCAGGGAGGTCTATCATAGCTAGCTCGGCTCATGAGATCGGAGTACGCTGGATATCCCTGTGGAGCAACTAGCTTTGTCTTCAACTAGTAATCTTGGTGATATGTTGGCTGAATGAAGATTAAGATAAAACCTATGCAACTTCTGGTTTATTCCGATCTCAGCAGCTCAAGTTTGAATGAAAAACCATCAAGCTATTTACAATATGTAATAGATAACAGCATTATCAATGTTGTTTGCAGTCTGTTGTTGTTGTAGGAAGGACTTCCTCCTTCCAAACGTTAATGTATTATGGTTTTATATGTTTAATGCTATATTATAAAACTAAGTTATGGTAATTACGTTTGAAACATCATTTAACATATTCATGTCCATGGCACGGTTGCATTGCTAAATTTCAATTCATAACTCTTCATGGGGTACATAAGTTCCTTCTCTGTTATATACAACTATACATGTAATGTAATTCATCAACAGCAATCCTAACCAGAAAATTCAACTCATATTGCTTCTCATTATGCCATCCAGTACATGATTTTCAGAAACATACAAAGACAGAACGCAATGGTTATAAAAGTGCTAGCCAGTAACCTAGCCCACATGCATTTGCAATTGCAGGTTTTTATAAATACCAAAAGCCAAGAATTACATAATATGATAACATTGAGAAAAAGTACTGATCTAAACAAAGCACACTTATCCAATATTGGATTCCTTATGCCTATGCTTACTTCAACTTCCCTCTACCAGAAAACTTCCACCAAAATATATACAAATCTCTCATAGCCCAAATACTAAGAGAAAGAACAAAAGCACCATAAGTTCATTGCGTCACTTCCTCAAAACAGAAAGCATAACAAATAAATTTTGAAAATGTACACCACTTTACTGATAAATGGGTCTCGATTGAAGGTGATTCCAGAAGAAGTGATTTAAGCTTTTCAACATGATTTCCCAGACTGCAGCTTGAACATTCACTTTGCAAGCTTTGAGCATCAGAAGCAGCCTCAGAATCCACACTCAAACTCACTGATTTCTCAGCCATTATATCATCACGAAACAATCTGATTGCATCTGTGGTCGAAAGTGAAGCCACAGATTCATACAAAGTCCGAAACTTGTTTCTCTTTTCTTGTGTTTCTATCAGCTTTTCCTGTAACCCATTTGGAAGGCAGGCAAGTGCACTTCAATGGAGGTAAACAAGAACCACAAAACAGAACACCACAAAACAAATCAAAACCACAAAGGGTAACACAACTCATAGCAATAAGATTCTTCAATTTCGGTAACACAACTCATAGCAATAAGATTCTTCAATTTCGGTAACTGATATACCCGGTGACACCTCTAACAATCCCCCAATCGTACCCAACAACCACTGATTCTTTGAAACCAATGTTGAATCCTTCTTGTGAAATAGCTTCTTTCCCTGCTATAACACCCTCACGATACCCAATCTAACAGAAACCAAAATCACACAGCTAAGGATAATAACAAACCAATGGAATTCAAACTCACAAATTCCCAAACTTTACCGTGTGAAATTGGTCGCGTACTCTCTCCCATTCCCGATCCAAATCAGCTGATTTATCAAATTCAACATCGGAATCACCCCAAACCGATCCATTTCAACCACCAGATCACCGCCTGAGACATATAATTCATCAAATTTCGAGAAAAATGGGCAGAGTAGAACTTCAGTTCATTAATCAGCTGAAACAGTTTCCTTGGCTTACCAGTGGCGGCGGGAGCTGGATTATTATCTGCCGGCGAAAGCTGCAAACTTTCAGAGTACAACTCCTTAGCGAAACTTCCTTCCATGATTTCTCAGTCCAGAACTTGAATCAATACTCTACAAACGGAGACGAACCGCCGGAACGAAACGGAGACGAACCGCGGGGAAAAGCAATCAAGTTTGACGGAAATTGATTACAAATTGTAATATCGAATTGGGCCATTTGGGCCGACATTTTTGCAAAGGCTTATGTGCGAATAAAACCCATGCGAATGGATAATTTATGGGTAAAATGAATAAATGTTAAAATCATGTTGCATAATTAAAAAGAAAAAAAGAATGCCTTAATTGAATAAATACAAGCTTTAATTTACTGTAGGAGTAAGATAAATAAATTGGTGAAAAAGGTTAGATGGTGGTTGATTGTGACTGTGACGATTTATTAGTTTTTTAAGCTTTACCGAAATTCATAAAGTGAGTATTCTAATCATAACTTTAATTCTAAAAGTTATGTACTGAATAGTCACATGAAATATGCATGCATATAAGTTAAATTTAGTGTTGTGATAAACGTCGTAATTTAGTAATAGAAATTTCAAGTTCGAGTCAAATTTAGGAAAAGATGTAAATTCTTTATGCTATGCAACTGCAATTGCAGTTACCCGAACATTTGGATAGATATCGTGTCAAATTTAGAACACTGGTTCAAATAGACGTCAACCTTTGTCTACATGTAGCTCTTTTTTTTTAGAAATATATCAAATAGATGTATTTAATATGATATGTTTGGTTCAAAAAATCATAAAACAACTTTCTTGCCTATTTGTGTTTAAATAGTAATAGTGTATTTTTATTTGTAATTATATTAAATTTCAAAGATATATTTGTTGATATATTTAATAAATAATCACAAAATTCAATTCACTTAATAAAAAAATTGAAAATTCTAACTATTATTCATAGAAAAAAATTTAAAAAATAAGGGTAATATAGTAATTTACAATTTTTTTTTTATTTTTAATAATATATAGATATTTTCAATACACTTCCTTGCCTATTTTTTTTATCAAATCTTTTAAATTAGTTTTCCTATCAACCAAAATTGTTGTATAATAATTGGTTTGGATAAGGAGTTTGATTGAAAGTAAGAATTAGAGATATGGGGCAAATTTGATTTAGATAAGCAATTAATTTACGTTGCTGTTATATTTTTTTTTATGTCCAATCAATTTATTAATTGCAATTTTTATTTAGTTAATTCTTGTTTAGTTTGCATTAATTATATTTATCTATTTAGCTATAGTTTTCTTCTATAAATAAGTGCTTCTATTCTTCATTATAACACACCAATTCAGATTCGGAATACAAAATACTATTATCTCTATTATTTCTTCATTGTTCTATTTCTGTTCATGAGTTAATAAGGTTGTTTTACAAAAGTTATCAGCACGAGTTCGTTCTTTTTTTTTTAATTTGCCCAGCTGCATGTATTTGGTCATTGACGGAGTTCCATCCGTTGGATCGGGCTGAAATCTTTATAGAAGCTTCCTACCTACCCGTTCTTTATTCTGACCGTTCGGATCGAACATAAAATTCTTAGAGATATAGTTCGACCAAGACATATTGCCCAAAAGGGAAAAACTCTCAAACTTTCTTCTTTACATCTTGATTTAATTTTGCTGAGATTTCTAGATCGAAATGATGATTCATTAATATCTTTCTATGTTTTCATAATTTTCCCGACTAGATACTTTTCATTGTTGCTAGAGGTGTGACCGTTTAGATTAGAGAGACATACTTAGAAGGTAAATCGGTTAGGCATGATACACTGTAAGTTTGTTTTTTTATGATTTCTAATTGTTATTGGTGATTAAAGTGAATAAGCAATGATGCTAAGTGCAGTAAAGACAATGATTTTCTTCAATAATTAGACTATTTTGGTATGAATGATCATCCATATCATTGAAAATGAATGACCACATGAAAATTGTATCTTTACCGAAATGCTCATTTTTTGTACAAGGAAAGTTATTGATGATAAATTATTGGCAATATGCTTTGTGCTCCTGAAGTAGCTATGTATATATTTTGTGCTCCTGAAGTAGCATCGTATATATTTTGTGATCCTGAAGTAGCACCATATATGAAAATGATTTAATATAGTATAAGTGAATCAATTTTTATTATGTATTATTGTCAAAGCAAAATAATGAGCTGAAATTAGAGATATTCTTTGAAAACACTAGTCGTCTTCTACTCATCTCTTCTCTAAGAGAGTTTCGTTTGTAAATTTGTTTGCAAGGGAGGGAGAAAGAGCCTTTCACTCTTTGTTTTCTTTCACTTTTATTTTATCGAAATAATATGCATCCAATTTTTCGTCGCCTTCTATACGTTTGTCTTCAATCATGGGATCGTTGCTACATAACTCAATCTTAATTTTCGATTGGGTTGGACTTCAGCCGCTTTTAGACAAGATACTTGGATATCTTTCACTCTAGACATCCCAGATCTATCTCCGTTGAGAAAGAGAGGTTCAGAACTGCAGTACTAATTGATGCTATGGAGTAAGCTGGTATTTTGTAATTGTGGAATTCGTTAGTTGAAGGTTAAGAAATATAGGTTGCAGAGTTTATATTTTGTTTTGATAATAAGTCTTGTATAAGGACATGTTTGTCTTGTTGTAAAAGCAAGTTTGTTTGTGTTTTGTCGTGTGTATGTCCGGTGTTTTAACTCTGGTTGGTTGTTTTTGAATATTTTTAGAGTCGTCTATGTCAAGTCTGCGAATCATGCTGCATAGCTGTTAGCTAATGTAACTGATTCTTCGACAAGTAGGATAAACTTATGTTTGTCCACCTTTGATCAGAGTAGTAATTGTTCTAATTTGATTTAATAGACTATATCTTTCAGTAAAAAAAAAAGAAGCAAAATAATGAGCTTTTGATAAGATAACATGAACCATGTTCCATTGGATTAAATACATTTTCATGAAGTGAATGTGATGTTATATGGTGATAATGATTTTAATCATAGATGTTGTATCGAAATATTATGGTCATGAATACAATTTTTCCCTGAAGTGGAAACATGATAGTGTCCCTGAAGTGGAAAATGATCAACAAGAGATATGCACCAGTGATTGAATGAATTGCATCATTAAACGATGAATTTGTTGATATCTTCAATTCGAATATACATAGTGGTGATGATAAAATTGGATAATGAAAAAATTGTTGGGCGCTCCAGAAGAGCCAACATTAGTTTGCCACGAGGAACAAAATTATAAGTGATAATGCGTTATTCTCCCCAAGATCTTACATAAACTTGTTAAGTTTTAAAGATATCCGTAGAATTGAATATCATATTGAAATTGTGAGTGAATTCAATTAACCTGAAGTTTTGTTGATGGGGTTGAAGCAAATTTAACTATAAACCAGAAGTTTATAGATTCGAATACTTTTAAAAGTTGGCATGATCGACTAGGTTATCCTACTTTTGACAATGATAAGAAAAATTATAGGAAATGCACATGGACATCCATTGAAGAACCAGAAGTTTCTTCAAAATAATGAATTCTTTTGTGATGCTTGTTCGCAAGGAAAATTAATAGTACGGCATTCTAAAAGTAAGGTTAATAATGAATATCCAACATTTTTAGAACGCATACAATGTGATATACGTTGACCAATTCATCCACCATGCAGACCATTTAGATATTTTATAGTTTTAATTGATGCTTCAACTAGATGGTCACACATATGCTTATTATCGTCACACAACATAGTATTTGCAAGACTACTTGCCCAGATAATCTGATTGCGTGCTCAATTTCCTGATCATCCAATCAAGTCTATTTGTGTTGATAATGCTGGAGAATTCACATCCCAAACTTTTAATGACTATTGTATGTCAATTGGGATAAAATTAAGTTGAACATCCTGTAGCATATGTTCATACACAAAATAGTCTGGTAGAATCAT
>CAOJBJ013744247.1:0-17033 GCA_948291685.1 Euphorbia celastroides | reverse complement strand
ACAGATTATAAGGAGTTTATAACCTATCTATAAGCAAACTATATGATTTTGAGTATAGAAATTCACTTGTAGACTTAGGATTTCCTCTCCTCTTCATGACTGCATTAGCCCTCTATTTGTAGCCATAAATCCCTCCTAGGACCCCAGACAAATTGAAGGGTGCTTGTGAAAAATATGGAGGTCAAAACTGATGAATTTTACAATTTGAGCAAGTTGCTGCCCAATTTTGGTTAGGGAATTACAAATAGAAAGGGAGGACGGCTTTAAGATGTGTAATAAAATATATTAGCAGTTTTTTACTTTAAGATGTGTTTCATGTGTTTTATTGCCGGTTGGAAAGAACTTGTGCATATGATAATTAGATTTTTTTTTCATATTTGAAGGGCCGTGCAAACTCAAAAATTCTCATTACCGTAAATTAACAAATAGTATTTGGTTGAAGCAAGTTACGCACATGATCTAGCTTCATGACTGTTTTTGAAAGCCAAAAAATTGGTTATCATTTACAGGATATTAGTCAGCACATATACCTTCGTCCACGAGGTAAGAATTCAATTCTTGCATGTGTCGTACATAAAAACTGTGGAGAAATTTATTATATTGGAAAAGGTAGTCCATTTTGAGAGACCTCAATCACGATTATAGTTTTGTTATGCGAGTAGATGTTACATTTGCAACATTAGCTTTACACAAGTATAGCAATCTCAAAATGATATACACTGCATTTGAAACATATCAATATCTCAAATTTAAGCGTTTTAAGATTCTAGATCCAATTTCACCTATTAGGCTAAAACCTTTGCAACCAGCCTATTGTCAAATTGTTGTAAACAAACAGATACTATAATATTTGTAGCATTCTATGATATAGTATCCTTAAATATACTCCCTCCCTTCTTCTTATTTAAACATTTTAACTAACATTGGAAGTGTTTTTATATCATTCATTAATTGATTTCTTAATTAGTATGAAACATGTAAGATACCTATAATAAAAAAAACGGAGGAAGTATAATTTTGTGAAACTCATTAATTTTTTTTTATTTCATAATATCTTATTTTTGAGAAGTTATGAACCATAATTAAAACATTGAAAACTATTATACGATAAGAAAAAAATGAAAATTCATTAAAGAAGTATTGTCTGCCAAAAATAAGCATTTATCATATATATTTCAAAGTTCAAAATCTCGCACTCACACAAAGTTAAATATATTTCAAAAAAAGGTTTCACCCCAAAAAAAATAAAAAAACCAAGCTTTCCCTATCCATTTACCACCCATATGAATGTCCCTACTCGGGTCTTAGCCCCGCGCTATATCTACGTGTTTGTTTTCTCTATCTTACATTATGAGCAGTACATTTCTAGGAGGCCATATATATGTAGACATGCCACGGTTTCGGTTCTTAATTTTAAACCTAAACTTAAACTTTATATATCCGGTTCCCACCGGTTCTAGTTCCGGTTCAAACCGTAATATATGTTAAAATTTTAATTTTATATATTTAAATCTTAGTAATTGTTAGTTTTAAACATTTAATATATGTTACAAAACAATATGGTTTCTTAAATATGTTAAAAACATACATTTTTATGTTAATTAAAATAATGGACCCGTCGATTCCATCCGGTTCATATTTTCACAAACTTAAACTTAAACCTAAACCTTATTTACCCGGTTCTTGACGGTTATATATATATATGGACAAAGACTGGCCTCCATTATGTTATCATATACCAAAAGTCCAAAACTCCAGTAACAGGAACAATTCCAAATAACTTACCATATGGCAAGTCAAATGCAGAGAGTTTTAAATTTATAAGCTCTTCAACATAGCATGGTTGATTTTCAATAATATTCTTTTTAATATAAAAAAAAGCATAAGCACAACTCAAAAACATGGACAGAGGAATTAGTGAGGAAAATGCATAGAAACAATGACAAATAAATTGACTTGGGGCCAAGCCAAAATGTTATAACCACAAAGTGTCCTGTCCATTGGCTCCATGTGGTTGAAAATAGACAGGTCAGGGCCAACATTCTCTTGTAAGTGAAACAAAATAACAGGACTCATCTCTTTCGAATTAAGGCTGCTCAAAACGACAGCACACACTGAACTAAGCAACTCAACTAACGCTTGTTAGTATTCCTATTCCAGCCACATACTAGTTTCTCACATTTATTACTCAGTCCCCACTCTATGATTCCATATTTTCTCTAAATTCACTAATTGGATCAACTCCACCTACAGACCACAGTCTCGCCATGAACAAGTCAAGTCCAGAAGTTCAAGTTCACAACAAAAGCATCGTTGTTCCTTCCCATGTAATCGCCACTGCTGATATATTTCAGAAGAAAGAACAACCATGGTACAGTTTATGTTGACCACTGCTATAGCTTTTGTCTGTTTCTAAGCTTAATTTGGAATTAGCATATTTTCATTTCTTTTTATCTCTATTACTAGTAGTCTACCTCACTCTGCTTTCTGGTTGCATAGTGCAGGTTTGTCAATTCTCAAATTCCCACAGATTTATCTATCCAAGTTCAAGACATCACTTTTTCGGTACACAAGGTAACTATCACACATATGTTTTTCAGAAAAACTTCGACAAAAAATAAGCAAAATCAGAGAAATCAAATTCAAAACTTGAAAGAAAACTTGGTATCTTGAATGGGTTAATCCAAACTTCAACTACAATGAACACCAACAAATGTTTCCTCTTTGTGAGGATTTAGAATAGAATCCTCATCAATCAACTAAGATTTTTCTAAACCAATAAACTTCATATAAATTACTAATATTTGTTTCCTTCTGTGTAACAGTATCCTCTAGTATCAAAATGTCGCTACATTGGCCGCCTAGAACTTCAGCCCTCCATTTCAAATTTCGGGCATGAACTGAAGCTCGAGAATTTTCCAGGTGGACCCGAAACATTCGAGGTCATTCTAAAGTTTTGCTACGGTCTACCTCTAGACTTAAACCCTTACAATGTAGCAGCACTAAGATGTGCATCAGAATTCCTCGAGATGAGTGAGGAATATGAAGATGGAAACCTCATAACAAAGACAGAAGCTTTCCTCACATTTGTAGTCCTCTCCTCATGGAAAGACACAATCACAGTCCTAAAATGCTGTGAAACTCTATCTCCATGGGCGGAAAATCTCCAAATTGTCAGGACATGTTGTGAATCAATAGCATGGAAAGCTTCTAGAGAGAACTCAACAACAGGAAATGTAGTAAATGAAGAAGGATGATGGTTCGAGGATGTTGCAACACTAAGGATCGATCATTTCATGAGGATCATAACTGCAGCAAAGGTGAAAGGGACAAAACCTGAAATGATAGGAAAATCGATCATGTCCTATGCATCGAGATGGTTGCCTGGCATTGATGTGGAGCCCGAAGGGCTAAGAGGATATGGGTATGGGAAAAATGAGTTGCAGTTTAGTATAGTGAGTGTTAGGAATGAAGATGAGGGTGTTCCACATATTAAGGAGCAAAAAGCTATCATTGAAAGCCTAGTAAGCCTACTTCCTACTCAACAAGAAGCTGTGCCATGTAAGTTTTTTCTCAAGATGTTAAAGATGGCCATAGTGTATTCTGCATCACCAGCTTTGATTTCTGAGCTTGAGAAACGAGTGGGATTGACGCTGGAAAATGCCAGTGCTAATGACCTTCTAATTCCCAACTATAAGGCTGAAGATTCTTTGACAAAGTATGATTTCTAACTTAACCTATGTTCATGTAAATGATTGTTAATTGTTCACTTTCCTACTTACACACAATGATCCATTGTCGTTAACTAATGCACCAGACAATCTGAGCAACACACAATGTATAACATAGAGGTTGTGCAAAGAATCATGGAGTACTTTTTGATGCATGAACAAGAGCAGCAATTCCAATCAATGCCAGGGAAATCAAATGTTAGTAAGCTGATGGACAGCTATCTAGCAGAGATTGCAAGGGACCCTAACCTCTGCATTACAAAGTTCCAAGTTTTGGCAGAAGCACTACCAGAACATGCTCGAACATGTGATGATGGTCTTTATAGGGCCATTGATACATACCTCAAGGTTTCTCCTTAGTTCCCTCCTTCAGTCTTTCGTTCTAATATTATTGGCTAATCTTGAATCCTTTTCAGAGTCATCCTTCACTATCTGAGCATGATCGGAAAAAGCTATGCAAAATTATGAACTGTGAGAAACTATCACTTGATGCTTGCATGCATGCTGCACAAAATGACAGGTTACCACTAAGAACAGTGATTCAGGTAAACTTTTACAAATTGTACACCGTAAATTAAATTTTAGAGCGACTAATAGGTGGTGTAAATGCTTCAAAGGGAGTCAATCAGAATACAGTAGACACCTATGTGCTTATATTTGACACAACAAAAGAAGGTTAGAAGTTGACATATTATGAGCCAAAAACTGAACCATTTTATTGTACAAGATACCAGCTTCACAGATATCTAGTAATCAGCAACATATCTCACTTGGACCAGAACAATCAGATTATAAACTTTTACATCTCAGGAAAAAATGGGCATGCAGGTCTTGTTCTCAGAGCAAGTAAAAATGAGGGCAGCAATGAGAGGCAAAGACAACATAGCAAGTGGAAACCACTCTGATCAGGAGGCAGGCCAAACATCAACAGAAACAGATATAATAGCATTGAAAACAGAGCTTGAGAGTGTGAAGACGAATATGGCAGAGCTGCAGAGAGACTACTTGCAGCTGCAACAAGAATATGAAAAGTTAAACAAGCACCAAAGAAATATTTGGAGAATAAGTTGGACAAAGATGAGAAGATCCTCTCTATTCAATAGACAGACAGATGGTGATGAACGTAGTGAAGAGAGGCAGAGATCCAATCCATTGTCAAAAATCAGCTTTACAAGGCGAAGACAATCAATGTCATAAATTTTTAACAACGAAATGGAAGCCTCGTACCAATTCATTCCAAGTTCCACCATTTCCCCAAGAAAACTATTGTAAAATTCAAAGTATAATCCTTAGTTCAAGAATAGACATAACGTTTAGTTTTTTGTGGTCGGTGAAAGTTCTCCCTCTTTTAAAGAGGATGCAAGGAATCATTATACAAATTGATCAAACAATTTTCACTTTCTAGCGGTATTCAAAACACCTGTTTCGAACGTAGAGCACTTTTGACTATCTCCTTTGTCCTCACTAGTGTAAAATTAACCAATAGGCCATTTCTTTTCAACTCTATCAGCTGCAGATGGCAGTTAGAGTCTGAACAACAGTAAAATTAGTGTTTGGTACAATTTAGACTCACAGCAAACTGCTGCAGTTTCTTTCTCAAAATGCTGGTGTTTCCAACGGCACCAATTTGCTGATGTTCCCTTCTAATCTGGTGCTGTTCACGTTCAATCAACAAAATTCTATTGCGTTTAGGAGATTTGGCAATAAATATGAATTTATTGCCCTTGTAAACGTTGGTTTGAGTGAGGGTAAAGCAAACCAGAAAGTTGCTGGAGGCTAAACAACAAAAAGAATAGCAGCAAATTTCAGTGCTTTTCCTAGGCAACAAGGACTTTTTTTTTTGTTTCCTCTCTTTCAAATTTCTGCCTAACTACTTAGATTTGTGGTGTTTATCTGTGTTTCCTAAGAAATTAAAGTGAAATCAACTAAGATTTTTCTATTCCTAGCCGTTTATTTCCCAGTTCCCTGAGGTCAGGCCGGGCCGGGTTCGAGCCGGGCTTTTGTTTCAAAATGCCGGCCCAAGCCCATATTTAAAACTTTGGTCTCTGGTCGGGCTTATGAAGTCAAACTCAAACCCGGCCCAAGGCCCGTTAATAATTTTATTTTATTATTAAATAAATTATAAAAAATAAAATTCTATATACATTTTACATCTAACTATATAGTATAGTAACTTTCTTAAAAGTATAGTTAATAAATTAGTAAGTTAATAAATTAGTAAATTAATATTAAAATTAACATATAAACTATTTAACATAATATAAAAACATAAAATAAATATATTTTTTATTCGTCGGGCCAGGCTCGGGTATTTATACAAAAACCAAACCCGGCCCATAGAATTTCAGGCTTTTGCGGGCTCGGACTCAGGTCAAGCTTTATACTATAAGGCATACCAAAACCCGCCCATTTTAAGCGGGCTCGGGCCGGATGGGTAGCCCGGCCCATGAACACCTAGTAGTTCCCACTACTATATGTGGATTGTACAAACGAAAACAGATACTGCTTACGATGTTATAGTAACCAGACATTTGCCGGTAATAATGTTAAACAGTAGTAATTTATTTCCTTCCATAGCCAAATAAGTAAATGGATTTGGGTAGGTGTTAAATATGCATGCAAACGTTTAAGGCTTTAAGCCATTTGCAACCTGCAAGAAGAAGAAGAAGGACTATTGCATTTCCATGGTATTCACAAGATAAGAAGAGAAAGCATGTTGAGAGAACACGTTTCCTTAAGTGTCATTTTACTTTGTATCAGCAACCGTTACCAAATGGTTAGACCAAACACTAAATTATAAAAATGTATTACTGAACAGCAATAGACAACAGCTAATTGCTAACCACATCAGTAAACAGCTACCAACATCAGCAGTACCAAACAGAGCAGAAAGGAATGAGAGAAATCAAATCTAACAATCAAACTGGAAAAAAAAGGAAACTGGGACAACTTAGGATGAACTATCATTCAAACACCAATATCATCATGGCTCCAATTAAGTAGAAAAGCCACAATCAACTGAAACTATTGAAACAACTTAACCTAATTTAGCATCAAATACTGTACCACGCCAAGTTTCAATCCGAAACACAAATTAATCAAATGGAAACAAAAATTTTCTGAAATTCATAATAACAAGTGAGAAGCCAAAAAATTACCTAGAACCTCTCATGCTACTCCATGGAAACTTGGTCTTCTCCTCCGCAGGATCACGAGCATTACGGCAACCTCTCCAAGTCCCCTTGTCGTTTCCAGCTCTCTCTTCCCTCTTCCCGTCAAGCCAATGCTTTTACCCTTCACCGTCATCCATGTAACTATTTTAGCTGTTTGCTTAGTGGATAAGATGGTTTTGTTAGGCCGTGTGTTTAGCTGAAATACATGTTTTATATTGGTTACGCCATGTAAATTACCCAAATATTTATCATGAGTCAAAACCATTCATATTAACTTATTTACCAATTCAATGAAAGAAAAATGGGTAAACTTCAAAAATCTCTTCTGAAGATTGGTCTTTTTGCGAAAACACCTTTGATTGAATGTTATTTTTCAATCATAACATTCCAGCAATCGCTCGATCATTCATACGAGGGGTTGTAGATGTTAGAGGCGATGGAAATTGTGGATACACAATTGTTGCATCTTGAATTTTCAATGACAAGAACGAATATCACACTATCAAAATGTTTATGTCCGACGAATTGCTTGTCAATGCAAAAGTCTATGAACAGGTCTACCAAAGCCATTTACCCACCGATGATCACCACCTGAGTTGGAAAGGAGGCTCATGCAGTGAACGTATGAAATGACAGTCCATGAAGACTTATTTCTCATTGCAACTTTGTTCAATGTGGTTGTCATTTACTTGGAGTATTCTATTCAGTATCCGGATTACCGTTGTACGCACATGAAGAAAAAATAAGACCGGAGCGGAAAATTTGCATCGACCATTTAAGCGATCTAAGACACTACATAAGGTTGAACGTAAATGACAACCGTCTTATGCCACCAATAATTCAACTGTGGCGTGACAAAAGATTGGATTATATCGCAACTTCAGATACACTGTATAGGAGGAGATTGGAGGCATGGGAAGCTCTAAATCGTCGTCCTCATCAATAACTACATCTGCAATTTTTGCCATTTCAATTTGTAAACATTTTACTAATGTTAATTTACAATATTTTCTATTTAATTACATGTTGTTTACATTTCTAACCATATAAATTAGTTAATAATATTTAATTTAATAATAATTTAAGAAAAAATTTATTAAAATTTTGGTGGCCGGACGAAATCGTTGCACCAGCGGCCAGGAAAGCCGTTGGCGCCCCCTATACGGGCAGCTTGGAAGGTCGCTTATGCAGTGAGAGCAACGGCTAGGGTTTCCGTTGCTCCAGCTGTGACATTGATAATCATAGACGCTGCTTTTGCTTGACCGACGGTAATTTCGGCCTCCAGTCCAGTGGTGTTGGCAGTAATTCCAACTGTCGGCGTCTAAATTTAGTCCTTCTCTTTATTCAAGGGCATTTTTATCCATTTTCAGGTGGTGCGAAGTAAAATTAGACGGCGAATAGCAATATCTTATTAGTAAAGCTATAAGTTGTGTATCTATATGTCAATTTTAGAGTTCATAGATCATTATATTAGTAAATATAAACTTTGTATACCATCAATGATTTTAAGCTATAACCATCCGTAAAAAACTAAGGCTTAGGTTATCTTCTATGTGTTGTCCTTTAATTTGCTAGATGAGACACCAAAAAAAGCATTTGAATTATAGAGAACTTAATGGCAATTTTTTTTTTCTTGCAAGAAACGAAATTCGAAAATTATTACAGGCGCTGGCGTTGAAAAGGAATTCACGAGTTTGATTTTGTTGTAAAATATTTTGTTTCACACGCCAAAAAGTACCGGCTAGCATGACCCAGTCATACAAAGACGGAAGGGAATGAATCTTTGTTGAATGAGCCGAGTTTCAATTACTTAGAGCCAAGGAGAAGGCAACGCTCTCTTCTCTGCACTCCAAAGCTCGCCATTAATGGCGACTATCACGCCCATCCACCACAAAGCTCCTCAACCTTCTCCCGATGCAATCAACGCAAGGGTTTGGTTCTATTCCCTTTTACTCACTCTTCAATACGGATCCCAGCCTTTGATCTCCAAGCGCTTCACCGGGTAACTATTTCTACTTTGCTTTTTCAGCGCAATTGTCTGAATATTCTCTGCCTCTCGAGAAATTGTAGATTGCTATCTTCGTCTTTTTCAATTATTGTTAGGAAACTCTCACCGTTGGGTGAGAGAAATGGAATGTGAATAGCCGGAACCTGAATGGCAGAGGAAAAACAGTTCGGTTCTGTTTCTATGTGAACAAAAACGATCGGATTGATATCGTTAAAATTCAATATCGATTTCTCAGAGATTTACTGCAACCTGCACTGATGCAAATTTGAAAAGGCGTGCTAGTCAATCTTAGTCCGGAGTCCACTTTTACTTGTTTTATGAGTTTGGCTTATCATGATTGATTGTTTGCTAGATAGATTGTCTGTCTTGTGCGATTGGCTTAAAGTTGTGTGTGATGTTGAGTGGTATATTAGAACTGATGTGTCCATACTGGAATCCGACTTGATATTTAGGCAATTCATTTGATTCTGATTCCATTGTAGTTATATACTTCTTTAGATATGTTTTCATCTGCTTTCAGATGATGTCTTCCCTGATGGTTCTTGGAATCTGAATGTGGACATGTAAAACCTCAGTCTAGTAGATATATTTACTCTGAAATCCCCTGCTGTTCTTCTCGTGAAGGATAATGCTATTGTTCATATGTGTACTACAGACTACTTGGCATGATATTCGAGTTATGTTTTTGGCCTTTTGGTTGCTATGTATAGTGTACTACTTCTTTGAAGTGTGCTGCTTCATTGTTCTACTAATGGTTTGAGACCTAATTCTGTATGACTCATGCTTCAATTTTTAATTTTTTTTTGGGCGGAAGAGATAGAGCATCTTCTGAAGCTGATTTTTACAAGCATATTTTGCATTCTTGAACTTGTTCTATAACCTATGAGGAATTTTCTCACATGCTGTCTATCAAATTTTTTTCCCTTGAATAACAAGTTTGTTGTCACAGATCTATAGGATTTGGGCCATGTTCTTGCACCCTATTCTTGCTTCCTAGGGGGCTTCTTGCTTCTTATTTTGTTGGAAAATGCTTTTAGGGAGAGTCCTCACCTAGTAACTTATGGTATAGCATTTAACTTGACGATTCATGATTTTACTAAAGTCTCTTATTTATAGCAACACTTGCAAGGAAAAGAAAAATGAGACTTTAACATCTAAATAATGGTATTTTTTATCATAGATCATTGAAACGAACTGATTAGGAATCCTAATTCATATATGACTATTGGTACTTGTATTCTTTCCCGAACTATTAGCTTAACAACTCAACTACGATAGTGGCAAAGGTCTTGGCGTAGTGGTTAAGACTGAAGCTGTGATTCTAGAGGTCACAGGTTCGAGTCCACACTCCGGTTCGGAGGTATAAGGTTTTCCTTTAATTTTATTGGAAGGCCAAATGCATATTTCGCCCCCTAAAGTTGCCACATTTTTCCAAATGCCCCCTTGAAGTTGCAAACTTCAAAGCAAGCCTCTTGAAGTTGGAAACAATGTACAAATCAGCCTCCTGAAATTGGCAAAAGCGTACACTTCAACCCCTCAGTGCCATGTGTCACAATATGAATGGAGAGAAAATTAAAGAACTTGGCATTTTTTAAAAGTCAAACCAATCATAAGGTGACATGTGGCACTGAGGGGGCTGAAGTGAGTGTTTTTTGCCAACATTGAGGGGCTACGTTTGACGTTTGCAACTTCAGGGGTGCATTTGAAAAAAAGTGACAACTTTAGGGGGCCAAATATGCATTCAGCCTTATTGTAAGCCCATATGAGGCAATTTTTTTTTTTTCAAAAACTCAACTACAATAACTTCTTCCTTAGATCTGTGTTACGTCCATGGTTGATGGGCCTGCTCTAATGTCATTTGTTCACCTTTGTGAAAAGTAATTTTATTTTTATGTTGATGAAGGATAACTGGTTGGAATTTCAATTAAGATGGTTGTAGTTAACTTGTAATGGTTTCTAATGCAGACAAGAAGTTATTGTGACTTCATTAGTCTTGACATGTGAAATTGTTAAGGTAAACCAATTTCCATGTTTATAAAATTTATGTTCCATGCTTTACATGATGAACATTTAC
This sequence comes from Euphorbia celastroides, assembly GCA_948291685.1. Lineage (NCBI taxonomy): Eukaryota > Viridiplantae > Streptophyta > Magnoliopsida > Malpighiales > Euphorbiaceae > Euphorbia > Euphorbia celastroides. The sequence continues at coordinate 6,047 of CAOJBJ013744247.1, read as the reverse complement.
AAATTTCTTTATGCATCTTTTAGGTGATATGCGCCTTATTTCTCATGGCAAAAGATGGCACTTTGAAGAAACTATCCAAAGAGTGGACATTGGCTAAGTCACTCACTGCATCAGTTCTTCCTGCTGCAATATATGCACTGCAGAACAGCTTGCTGCAGATATCTTACCGGAACCTTGATTCACTCACATTTTCAATGCTGAACCAGACAAAAATATTCTTCACTGCATTTTTCTCTTACATGATATTGAGGTATATTTGGTAGTACAATTTTCTTTTTGCTGCGTATTTTTTAATTTGGTAGCCATGATATGATCATATTTTTGTAAATGCTCTTACATTAAATTACAAAGAGAAATCCCCACCCACCTCGGATTTGACTCGTACATGAGACCTTTAGAGATCACAAATTCAGTCATAAACACTAGGGTAAGACATTCACCACAGCGATGATATTAATTTGTCTAACGTGGATAGAAACTAATCATGTGCATGGTTATGAAAATTTAGGATATTGCCTCGTAACAGACTACATATTGTTTGAAAAACTTCTCTGCTATCAAAAGAACCTTTAAGGCTAGATTAATTTTTCCAACAAACAGCTTGTTCTTTTGGGGTACTTGAAATGGGTGTCAAAGGTTATATGATGAAACTACAATATGAAAATATTAGAATTTTATTGGTGGATAATTCCTGTTGCATGTGCACTATTCATAGTGTGATTTGGGTCACCTCAGTTATTAGATGAGGCAAAGCATGTTAGATCTGATTAGTAAGCTGGTTTGCAGCAGGAGAAAAAGAGAAGTTTTGGGTCAAATTACTTTTGACTTTGTTTTACTTTTTTAGTCACTCTTTATTCCCTTCTTTTGGCAAGGTAAGGATAATAATGCATGTCTAAGTATGTAAGAATAATTACAACAAGGTTTACCATATAGAAGTGAAATGCATGGGATGAATGCAGGCAGAAACAGTCTATTCAACAAATTGGTGCACTTTTCTTATTGATAATGGGAGCTGTTCTTCTAAGCGTTGGTGAAGGCTCTAGTAAAGGGTCCAGTAACAGTGACCCTGATCGAATTCTGTTTTATGGTATTGTGCCTGTTCTGGTTGCTTCTGTTCTTTCTGGCCTTGCTTCAGCACTGTGCCAATGGGCTTCCCAGGTTTGTGAAAATCTTATTTATTACTCCATCTGTTCCTTGTTATTAGTTTCTTTAGAAATTTCATCAAAACCAATAAGCAATCTATTGCACCACTAAAATGATTAATTTATCCTCTGTTAATTACACTAAAATGCTCTTTCTTCTTAATTCTAACTTATACTTCTATTAGTACATAATCTCTCTCCAAATTAATGTAAGGTTATATAAGAAAAATATTGTAAAAATTCATCAATGGAATAAAGTGACAAATAAAAAGGAACAAAATGTAAAAGCTGAAAAGACCAATAGAAAAGAATGGAGGGAGTATTAATCAATGTATTCTGAGTTTCCTGCCATTCTTTTGCACATTTTGTTGCAGGTTAAAAAACACTCTGCTTACTTGATGACAATTGAAATGTCTTTTGTTGGATGCCTATGCTTGTTGATCAGTATCAGTAAATCTCCTGATGGTGAAGCAATCAGACAATATGGATTCTTTCATGGCTGGACTCCATTGACTATGGTAATCATATTCTTAATGATAAGTTTTTTGTTACATTAGATGAAAGGTCCATCCTACATTATCTTTGTGGTCAAGAGATAGATTTCTCAACTGTTAGGGAAGTAAAAGGAAGTGTTTTGCCATTAGGTTTGGTGGGGCTTGCTTCTATGCTTTTCACTTGAATAAGTTGCTCACTGAATGAATGGAGATCCATCATAAAATCTGTCTCCTTTGTTTGGTGTAACAAAGTCAGAGATGTTTTACTAACTAAATAATTGTACCGGAGAACCTTGTGATTTCAATATTGATTGCAGAAGCTTAGAGCCAGAGTTGGGCCACTATGCATTGTTTTTTTGGCTTTGAACTCTTTGGCATCTTACGGCGGTATTGGGGATTGCATCCCATACTCTTGCTCTTCTGTTGAATTTTTAAAATGAAGATTTGCGAGCCATTATGTTATTTTGAGCTAAATATATTTTGTTTAAGCTGCATTTTTTTTCTTCCTTGTTTTCCCATTTTGATGAATTTTGTTTTGTTATTTTTCAGATTCCAGTTATATCTAATGCTCTGGGGGGAATTCTTGTTGGCCTTGTAACAAGCCATGCTGGTGGTGTCAGAAAGGTAAATAAACCTTTCTTTAAAAGTAGAGTAAATGATCAAGAGGCACATAAGTTGTACTGTTAGGTCAGGGCCTAACTTAAATGATGAGAAACAGAGAGATAGATTGTACGAGAAGAGAATAGACATAGGCGAGAAAAGCCGGGAATTTTAAAGTTGAGATGGCAGAATATTTGAGGGAGAAAATAAGTTTGATATTCTTCATTGATTGATTCCAAATATGCTTTACAATGCAGGATATATGGCCTATGACAGATGAAAAGATGAAATAGCAATTCTATTCTAGAATACTCTAGAGAAGTGTAGAAATACCATAGCTAATTCTATCCTAACAGCTAAATGGCTACGGCCTGAAGGAAACAATCAAACAAACATAAATTGTAACTAATCAAGTTTACCAATCAAGTTTCATCCATGCACATTCGGATAATTCATGCTGGGATTTTGGATATTAAAAATTTAGGGGGTGGATAAAGCAGAACATCTCAGACTTCTAATAGTTTGATGAAATAGAATGAGTTTATCTTGCTTGTTTCCTGATTAACGCATAACATAATAGCCTCTGTTTTTCAGGCAATGAGGCAACTTCATAGGACTCAAGATTAGATTTTTCTTTTCAAATATTAACAGTCAACGTTTCGATTTGATACAGGGATTTGTGATTGTGTCTGCACTTCTGGTAACTGCCATGCTGCAATTTATTTTCGAAGGAAAACCGCCTTCGTTATTCTGCCTGTTGGCTTTACCGTTAGTAGTCAGCAGCATTTCCATATACCAAAAGTATCCATACAGAGTCAAAAAGAAAGAATGGTGATGTGTTGTTGCCTTCCAACAAATGGGGAATCGTTAACTCGCCTTGTTCTCGGGCAAATACTTAAGAGCGGTTTTTTATTCAGATTAGGAATACCAGGGTTTTCAAATGGTATCAAGTATCTACCAACTGTAATAATCTTAATATTCTCTTCATGGAATCTTGAATTTGTAATTGATTCTGAGGACGTTGGTGGAAAATATGAAACCAGTTTTTAATTGTGATGGTAAAAGAGGCTAGAAAGAATTATGAGTTTGATTGAAGCTAAGAGAGTAACTAGTTATTCCATGGTTCCAAATACTGTGAAAATCTGATATTTTTTGATACATGGATTTGGTGTCCATAACCATAATATACCTTGCCTTGTGGTTCCATGAATTTCTTAATTGTAAAGGAACCAGTTCTATATTACACTATAGTTACTATTCCATACCATACTTAAATGATCTATGAAGTATGTTCCAAAATGGGGCTAACAAGCTTTTCATGTTCATTCGTAACTATCAGCAATTGTATTTTAAAAAAACATATGTAATTCGACAACCTTTCATTTTTATTTCTTGTCCGAAAATTTTGTGGAAACCAATCCATTTTCCTAACACTAAACAAAATCGAAGTATGATCTAGAAAAGGAAAAAGCATATGTGGACAGTGATTGACATAGGCTTTGAAATTTATTAATTTTCCATCTTGGAAAACACAAAAAAATACTCCATTATGAATCGTTATTACATAGGATAACATAAAAATTCCAAAGACTTGTTAGCTATATCATAAAATCAGTCGAAGTCAATACTTAGTTGATTTCTCAAATAATTAACAGGAAGAACAAAAAGCCAAAAATTGAAGCAACCGCAAACACTTTGATGCAAAAAACAAAATAGAAAAAAGAAAAAAAAGAAAGTGCAACCGAAGATGAAAGCATGTAAGTTGGAGATTGGCAGAAGTTGTTCCTCGACGACATCCCAAGCAGTTTTCACCCAACTAGTAGAAGGCAACCTTGCCAAATTGAATTGATTTTATTTGCTATTGTGATTTCTATTCGCCAACCAAACGCAAAGCATATACAAACACATTTGATTCACTCATGTTTATATACAACGTGTTGGGTCAAAAACAAAGTTTAAAGATGATGAATAGTGGAAAACTTTCAAAAAAACTCTAGCTGTCAAGAGCTATTTTCTTCTTCAAGGTCCTGTTTTTCATTTGTGAGTTGATTTGATAACGAGTGAGAAAGAATATGTCAAGATTTTTTCTCCTTCCTAATGTTATTTCTTATCTTTCTTTTTTCTATTTTTAGTGTTTTTTTATAAGAATAATTGTATCTATTACTTTTATCATCATCGTTCTACAAAATTACCTCCTTCAATCACGAATCTGTAACTATATATACAATTGGGATGGACCTCAACCACTTTTAGACAAGATAATCAATTATCTTTCACAGTTGTCATCCCGTATATTTCTTTATTCAATAAAAGAGTTTCAAATCTACAGTATTGATTGATGTATATGAAGCAAACAAAGATTTTATAATTGAAGTCTTCAAAATTGTTAATGGAGGAGAGTTATGATAAAAATAGATTGCATAGTTTTTTTTCCATGAATAAGTTTTGTATTAGAAAATGTTTGTGTTGCTGTAAAAGTAAATTTAGTTTGTTTTGTATTTGTCGTGCTTATTTGGTGTTTTATGTTTATTTTTTATAATAGTCAGAATTGTTGGCTAGTGTAACAGATTCTTCGATATATAAAAGAACATGATTTCATGTCTGTTCACCTCTAATTACAGTTGTATTTTTCTCTGTTTTTGATTTTATAGTGAAAAAAGTCGATGAATATGAAATTTACTTGTTTGAGAGTAAAAAACATAACTAGTATATCAACATCAGTCATACATGTAAATTTCCCAAAATTTAGTTCTCAAGAAAAATAGATATTTAGTTTAAATAAGAAAAATGTCCTAAGAGACCAAAAAAGGCGGAAAGTGTTAAAGTGCCTCGTCCTCACGTCGGATGATGACACGAACCCTGATAAAGATACGGAATCTTTTCTCATTGATAAGTAACAATCAAAATCAAAGGCCATGATAAACCTAGTCTGATTCAGAATCAGGAGCCTCCATTGTACTTCCGCCGCCGGTCAGCCATGTGCGGAATACTCGCCGTCTTAGGCTGCCTCGACAGCTCTCTGGCCAAACGCTCTCGCATCATCGAATTGTCTCGCAGGTTTCCATGTTCTTCCTTTTTCACTTCCTTTCTCATTCTCTTGCTCTGTTTCCCTTCATTTCCATCTCTTCTATCTCGGTTCCATCCATAGCAATATCATTCTACAGCTGAATGCTTAGTTTTTGCTATGATTTTTTTGTCACATGTAGATTGCGGCATAGAGGTCCCGATTGGAGTGGCTTACATTGCCACGATGGTTGTTATCTTGCTCATCAGCGATTGGCCATTGTCGATCCTACTTCTGGAGATCAGCCTCTTTATAATGAAGATAAGACTGTTGTTGTCACGGTACTTTCTTCCCTGCTTTTCAGTTTACTTGCTTTTTACCCTTGTAATCACTAGGGAGAATTGAGAGCCCCGAGAATGCTTATATGCATACAATAGTTTATGAGTTTGTTATCATTTTTGGTGTCTCCCCCATAAAGTACATGAAATATCCCGAGAAATTTCTTAAGGACAAAATTACTGGAGTTTTGCTAACGTTGGTTCATGAATTTTGAATTTTCAGGTCAATGGAGAGATTTACAACCATAAGCAATTGCGTGAACAATTGAAGTCCCATACGTTCTGGACTGGCAGTGACTGTGAAGTGATTGCCCATCTTGTAAGCATTTGACCCTTATGGCGATCAGTTTGTATTCTTCATATGATCTGCATATTGGTACTCTGGTTCAGTATCATCACTTCATGGTTTTATGGATTGTTGCCTCCTCTTTTTTCTTGTAATGTTGCATTTATGCAATTGTAAGAGCTT
>CAOJBJ013742018.1:0-12348 GCA_948291685.1 Euphorbia celastroides | reverse complement strand
AGGTTTACAGAGCATTTGATCAAGAGGAAGGTATAGAAGTGGCGTGGAATCAAGTAAAACTAAGGAACTTTGGTGAAGATCCAATACTCATGAATAGGCTTCGCTCAGAGGTTCAGTTGTTGAGATCATTAAAGAACGAGTATATCATAGTTTGCTATAGTGTTTGGTTCGATGAAGAGAGCAGTAAACTGAATTTCATCACTGAAATATGCACTTCTGGAAATTTAAGAAACTACAGGAAGAAGCATCGCCATGTCTCCTTGAAAGCTTTGAAGAAATGGTCAAAGCAGGTCCTTGAGGGATTGGTTTATCTCCATACACATGATCCATGCATTATTCACAGAGATCTGAACTGCAGCAACATCTTTGTTAATGGGAACATTGGTCAGGTAATTGTAGTCACTATATCTGCATTATCTTTTTTTAGCCAGATTTTTCTGGTCTTCATTTTCCTTTTGTAGTTTATACTGTTATTTTTGTTGAGGCATTGTAGTATAACGGTCTGCAGTTTCGCCTATCGTAAATATATTGCTTATCAGTATTTGTTGTCGAATCAAACAAGTGTATTTTCTTCTATTTTGTTTGTATTGTCAGAAAACCTCTCTGAGTTTACAAACTGGTGGACTGTTGGCTGTGGTAATTAAGAAAAATGGTACTATGTTAGTATGCTGTTTGAGGAAAAATTTGAGTTGCTGATTCATTGTGTCCCACAGGCCAATTCTTATAGAGGAGCATGATTTAGGATCTAGAACTAAACAAATTTTGGATGTTCTGTGGCTTTTTTGGATATAGGAATAATTCAGAACAAACATATCGGGATCTGCATACTTAAGAACAAAACACACACTGAGTATACTTTATCCACATATAGAGTTTCAAAGTCAATTGAACCTATGGATTATTTGTGCAGGTCAAAATTGGTGATCTCGGATTTGCAACAATAGTGGGCAAGAGCCACGCAGCACATTCAATCATAGGCACACCAGAGTTCATGGCACCCGAGCTGTATGAGGAAGATTACACGGAGCTAGTAGACATATACTCGTTTGGAATGTGCTTGCTGGAGATGATAACAATGGAGATACCCTACAGCGAATGTGACAGTGTAGCAAAGATATACAGGAAAGTGACAACAGGAGTAAAGCCAGAGGCATTGAACCAGGTGGAAAATCCAGAAGTGAAGGATTTCATTGAGAAGTGCATTGGTGAGCCCAAAGTAAGACCTTCAGCCTCTGATCTTCTCAAGGATTCCTTCTTCTGTGATCTCATTGATAACGGGGCGCATGTCGCAGACCCAGATGCTTGACAACAGTCAAACATCAGCAATATCGCTCAAGTTAAGGTTGGTGAACATAACATGCCTTTGAATTAGTGCAAAACTACTAATGTTTCTCTTGTTCTATCTCTGTTTTCCACTTTGAATCTATTCTGTGAATAAATACGTGTGGTGATGTCTATAGAAGGGCTAGATAACACAAAGATTTCGATGTAAATTTGTTCCACTCATAAATAAGTCTTTTTCTAGTACTTTTTTAGGAAAACATAGGGCAACGTAAGAATATGTTGCTTAAGTTTGCTGAAGTGGTATATTCTAAATTCTGAAAGTTTTGATAAGCCAATGAGTAATGAGTAAGAATTTGGTCAGCACAAGTTTACCTTTTTCTTTAAAAAATGTAAGTTAGATTATCTATCCACGGAAGTAAAGAATAGCAATATTTTGTGATTCTTAACCGAGTAAACAAAAATAGCAAAGTTATGAATAGAGTGAATGTGGATTGAATTGTGAGTAGAAATGTCTTTAAAGTTGTGAACTGAAAAGGGTAACTTTTACGGGTTTAAAGGAGGTGGTAGCTTGTAAGTTAAAAACATATATATAAACATTATTCATGACACGGGTTGCTTGACTATTGGACTGGTGGCTCTTAATAATAAAAATCTTGGTTTCCCTATTCAGTTTTACATTCTCACATACCATTAATTAGGATTATGCAAGATGTAATTTTTTATTGAACTGGTCAAATCACAAATTTCAACTCCCAAATTTGGCTTTGAATTTTACTTGAAAACTCCCTTCAATCGAGAAAGACAAACTAATCGTTACAAAAGCATATGCCAACTTTCTTAAATACGTGTGTGCTTATGTCATTATTCAGATTATTAAAAGTTTTGAAAAATGGATTGAAAGAAAATGCATTCATACAAAGGGAAACTGCATGATCAAACATGCGCACAAACAAGACCTTATCAACAGAAAGTAAAGCGTGCAATTCTGGTGAACCGATCGCTTCATCAATACAACGGGCTTTCATGCATAAACACTACACACGAAGAGAAAAAAATTAGAAATTCGTAATTCAGTAAAAAAAGCCAACATTTTTTATTGAGTTCTCAATATCTTACAACTCAGAGGGGATCTCCTTTTATAGGCCATGGAGAAATATCTCGAACAAGCTTTACACAGTTGCACAAATTGTAAAGAAAACTACATTCTAAGTGCAAATCTATTGGTTTTCGTGTGAACATGATACTTCCCAGCTAAGATCAGTTCAATATAGAACACCATCTCAAAGAAACAGAAAAATTGTAGCTTTTGCCATGTAAGTGAAGTGTCAGAACGAGATTCACATGCAAATTACCAGAATTATACAAGAGGCGAGCCCAAATCCAGGCATTATGCGAAGGACAGTCACCACTTTCCTCCATATAATTCGTCTTGGGTAAAAATTTATTTCGTTTGTGTTTATAGTTTACGCAAGAAAGCAGCTATTTGACTCCTTTGAATCTTCTGAGATTTCATGAAATTTGTGTCATGAAGTTATCATGGCAGAAAAGGTTGCAATTCCTTGAACAAAAAACTAATTTGAAAGTCGATCCCTTCAAGTTTGATAGTACAAGGTCCCTTTTTTTAACTGCTGAAAACGCACCAAGATTTAAGAAAATGTTCAGATTTGTTTTGCATTTACTGTTAAGAGTTTTCTGATGGTCTCAAGGTGCCCAAACTCCAAAAGCCTAAATGTAGCTCGCAACAGAGTTGAAGTCAGCCACAGAACAGTTAGCTTCCTTCTACAAAAAGATGTAGCAGCTCAGATATACCAACCATCCCTAAGAATACGAGACTACACACTCAACAACTCAGAACCTTGAAAAAGAATCTTATCACTAAATAAGGACTGTAATTGCAAACTACCTTATCACGAACTGAAATGTCAACCAAACTACAAAACACAACATCAAGCAAGAAAAGAAACCCACTCAACCAAGTTACATGTTGCATCAGTTCTGTTGATCTAGCTTCACAAAACAAGTACAAAGTGAAAATCAAGCACCCTTGACCATCCAGTAAAACCAAGTTCAGTATTGCGTATATCCATCGACATAAGACGTATGATAAAATAATAAATGAAAAACTTTGTACGTGTACACGTGAAGTCCAACAATTGTTATTAAAATGCATCAAGAAGATCATCTGAAAGCAGTGACACATATATAAGCCGCTTGATAGAAGTCAATTCCGTGGCATCTATATACCAAAAAAAGAGCATCTTTTCTAGCTAAATAACCTTTCTCTATGGCAGGCAATGAGGATGCTGAGGAGGAAACAAAGTAGGATAATATAAAGTATTCCCACACACATCACGCCAATGCTTTTTCTATGTCAGAAAATACAAATCACATTTGAAACACTTGAAACAACAAAAAGCTATTTCAATTAAAGACGTGTGCAACCTATATAAACATAATTCTTCTATTGTAATTCTATTAGTTTACCTATAGACAGGATACTTCTTGGCTACGATCAATCCGATAAAGAACCTCGATAAATAGAATGCCAAATTCTGACAACAGTTTATACATGTTCATGTTGGCAAACAAGCTCATATACATAGAAACATAAGCATATCCAACCAGAAATGTTCAGCTAATTCCAACCATAAAAGAATATATTACAGCAGTATCATTCTAATTGTAGAAGGTAAGCATCTTTGAAACAGAACTTTCTCAGATGAAAAATGAATTTCCCTAGGCTTGATGTTAGGGATTCAATGCACACCCCTTTCAAATTAAAAAAATAAAAATTCCTAGCTTGACTACATCCCTATGATGCCAAATCATAAAATAAAAAAAGCTATTTGTCAATCCGTCTTATAATAGCACTTACCTCCCCCGGCATCCTATGTTATGATGTTAATCCTGAGAGACCTATCACATCAAAATCAAAAACATTATCTCTTGAGCAAATTATGCACTAAAGAACGCTACTAGTACAAAATTACCTCGAAAGATTGACATAACAGTGCTCTCATTTTACAATAACACGTTGATCAGCTTGTTTCGTAACATCATCAACAATTTCCTTATTCGATTCCTCAGCGGCTGATGGATCACCATTATCATCCAACTGGGAGAGCTTCGATCCATTCGCCTCATCTGTAACATCAAGAATCGTTGAGTTATCACCATTCAAAGTTGCATCAGGAGGTTGTAAGCCCTTCCCCTCTTCAACTGCCGCAGAAAGCTGACCATCGCTCCCATCTTTAGACACCATCACCTTCTCAGTTACATCTGAAATAGGCAAATACTTGCTATTTTCAGCCTCACCTGGAAGCAGGGGACCCTTTTTTTCTTCAATTATATCAGGAGGTAGAACATTCTTTCCCTCATCGGTTTTTGGAAGCAGATTGCCCCTTGCCTCTTTAGTTGCATCAGATGGCAGCAAGCTGTTTACCTCTTTCGACGAATCTGGGAGCTGTGATTCGTTTACTTCCTCAACAGTTGGTTCATGCAGCAGTTGACCATTGACCTTGTTTGATTCATTACAGAGCTCTGAGTAATTTGCAGCATTATCAATCTCTTCAGTTCTAGCATCAAACACTTGAGCGTCTTTAACCTCATAACTCGTACAAGGTAAACAGTTGTTCGAGTAATTGGTCCCATCGATTAGATGAGAATCATCAACTTTGTTCATCACAGCATTTAGTTCCATATCATTTCCCTCCCGAGGTGTAAGACACATCTGTTGCGGGTCCACCTCATCATCATTCTGATGCAACAGTAAACCGTCCATTTCACCTTCTCCATCATGCAAGTGCAATGGATCAACCTCAATAACCGCATCATAAAACTGAGAGTGGTCGTCCTCACTAGCTTCACAATATTCCGGTGCATTTTCCTTTCTCCTGCGTTTCATGGCACCCTTTCTTCTTACCTTTTTTTTCCCCCGTATCCTTTTCCCGAGCTCTACTGGTGCAGCCGAGGGTAATACCGGGATTTCAGTTTGATCCCTCAAGCAGTCCTGTGCAATGAACCTTATCCTTGTAATTGACTCACATTGCTGACCGTCTAATCCTTTTGTTGTGAATGAATCTGCTAAGTAGGCGATTTCCCTTAAACCAGATATCTGCAATAGACAAGATAATTACAAATCGCTTGTAATGCAACTGTAAAAGCTAGAAAATGTGTAAGACTAAAAGAATCAAGACCCCATGAACTTGGAAACTTCAGCTGAATGCCACCCTGAACTTTCAGAACGGCCAATTAACCTCCTAAACTTGAAAAAACTGCACCGGTTTGCCCCCTCAACACCACAGGTCAGATTCTGATTGATTTGACTTTTAAAAATTTCGATTCTTCTGATTTCCCATCTTTCAACCACAAGTTGACACACGGCATTGAGGGGAAATCGACACACTTTTTCCAAGTTTAAGCGGCTAATTGAAACTTTTAAAACTTCATGGTGTCATTTAGTGAAAGTTGCCAAGTTCAAGGGGTCTTGATTCTTTGGCAAATGTGTATAAAAGTTTGAGCAAATCCTCACCGTTCGTTGGAACTCAGATGATAGAGATATAGGCCTCCCAACAACTTTTCGAGTAATCCTCATGTACCATTGCATGTATTCACTGTCATCAAAATCATCATCACTACCCACAATGTGCAGTCGGCGTTCCATCCATTCATTAAGTTCAGACTCCATTTTTACAGACAAGTCCACCCTGCCATCAACTCCTCTGCTTTTTCGGACCCATCGCACCACGTTTTCAGGGATCGGTTGAACCATGCCATATTGCCTTAAGCACCGATCGGGGAGGTGCCTCTCTGCCTTGTCAAAGCATATAAGCATTGTCTTTGATCTTCCCAAAATCAAAGTATCTTTGATGACCTCTGTTATCACTGTACTTTCCATTTGTCTATACGGAAGCCATTCCACCTAAATATGAAAAGCATTCTGTCACTTATATGAGCAAGAAATAAAAGAACAAAAGTAGAACTAAAAAACAAAATTGAGAACCTACATCACCCGGTGTCAAGGAATCCAATGCTTTGCGGTAAAAAACGACATCCCGGTTTGTTGATGGCCCGCTTTGTTTTCCCTTCCACCTAAGGACAAATGGAAAATGATCATGGATAGGATCCCGATTGAGCTTTGGCCGACCGATATTCAGATGAAAGTAACTCCAACACTGTAACAAGCAACCATTTTAAGCCCAGTGACAACATTCAACGATAATAAATAAACAAACTATTTAAGAGTATGACCTGTAGCAGAGTTAAACAGCCACAAATGGTACTTTGGGATTTCACACAAGCATTGCCAAGAGCCCTGTACAAGAAGGCTAAAGCAGCTGCTCCCCAAGCATAGTTTCCCGCTTCTTCAAAATCCTCAAATAAATGAAGGTACATAACGGGAACTTTATTCCCGGTGGTTGTGGAAAATATGGTACTTCCCACAAGGTACAAAAGATAAGCACGAGTGCAACGCTTGACCTCTTCGGGCAAGGCATCTTCGGGACATTGAGAAAAGAACTCCTTTAACCAACTTAACTTCACCATTCCGCCACTTGCGTAGTTTGAATCGGGTGCTCGTCCTAAAAGCTTTTCACAAACTATGGTACAACTTGTATGTGTTATTCCAATAACGGGCTTACCGTCGATTGCCAATCCCAAAAGTAAGGCAACATCTTGAAGAGTCACTGTCATTTCGCCAACTGTGAAGTGGAACGTATTGGTTTCCCTCCTCCACCTCTCGACTAGTGCTGAGATGAGAGGATTGTCTAGACTAATAGCAGGGATCTTTATCAAGTAACCAAACCCGGCTTTCTCAACCAGTTCAATCTGTTTTGGAGTAAGCCTCCATTCACCCAACTTGGATGTGTGTTCATGGCATCTAAGAGCACCTCGTTCCTGAAAGTACAATTTGCACTACTTGTAAAATTACTATCCTCGCATTTCTACTTACATCATAACTATCATACTTTATGGATTTTAGCAGGAAAATAGTGTTCATAATTATGCAACACAATGTATTGGTCACACAATATATCCACAAGTACAAACATAAATGAACTCACAGCAAATTGATAAATAAAAGAAACTAGTGCAAGAAACTATTAAACAGCATTTCTGAGGTCAAGAAGAACGATGAAACAATCTCTTAAATCCTAAAAATTCAATAAAAAATGCGAATTTATGTTCAATTCATATGCATTATGTGAAAAAAGCGACCTGGCCATCCCAAACAGCAGCAGAAACATGTTTGTCTTGATCATAGAGTATAGAGCCTTCATCAATTGGTCCAGGATTGGCCTCCATTCACTTGTTATAAGTAAAAAACTGCCACAACTGCAAGCCTTTCTCTTGTTCTATCTACACCACATAAAAGAGAAAAAAAATGTAAAGTAGAAGTGAAACATAAACCAATTCAAATACAACAAACGAGCATTGCACAAATTGAGGACCCGAAACCATGTAAGAGGGCATAAACTGAGCCACCAAAAACATCAACAAAATCGAATTTAGAATTCATATACAAATTCCCAAATCTATCACCCATCATCCGCTAATGGCTTTTACAAAATCCAATCAATGGAAGCAAAAACAAAAGGAAACGGTTAAAATTGAGTGAAGAAATTTATACTAATAAAAGAGAAGAAACTTTGCAGGAAGAGGGAGAAAGAGGAAGCAAAACGACGACGGAAAGAGGAGAACGGGTGGTTGAAGGAGAGTAGCGAGCAAAACGACGACGGAAAGATAGGGTAAAATCTACAGCGATGAGAGACCTCAAAACGACGATAATATGCGCCGTTTATGTCATGAGCCTCTCACTCTCTATTTTCCTTGGTTCCTCTTTTATCCAACTGTTGGCTTCTTTTGAGAATCCTATGGTTTTACCTATTCCTACATTTGATTTCGTTTGCAACAACATATTAACCTTAAGATGTATTCCAAATATCAGTAGTTAATGAAATTAGCATATTTTATTAGAAAAAAGCATATAATTAATTATATTTTATTCTCTTATTGTATATTGTTATATTTTTGTATTTGAAATATAGCTTGTTTCTCATCATGAATGTGTTTCTAGGTTAAGTACTAAAGTAACTTAGATAAATCTACTAATTTTTACAATTGATTTGAGCCACCTACAAACTCATACCATAAAACCATCTAATAGAAAAACTAATTACATACATACATTGCATCGAATATCCACTCTAACGCAACACATAATCAGTCACCTTCAAACACATTCTACCACTCCCAGAAACCGATTCTCATTCTCTGCACAATCAACCCAATTCCATCTTCTCCAATTTTTTGTCGATTGAATCCTTGATGCTACGATAATACACTTTTTTACTACCTGCATTTTCAGCTACTTATTGTTCCAAGTTTATCTCTTTCTAGTTCTCGATTTCATCATTTAATGGGTAGGATTGGCTCCATTTCTTATTTTTTTAATCATGATTCCGACCATTGAAAAGTTTGCGCAAAAACAAAATATGGGTTTGATGATATAGAGCTTGGACAATCAGTTTCTTCATATGAACATGCCTCCTTATATATTGACTTCAATAAATTGTTATATTCTCTTTTATGAATGAAGTGAATATGCAAATGTAATTGATTTTTCCAAGCATATAGAATGGTTTGGAATTGATGCTTATAATACTGCTAGTATCTTGATTGATTGTGTTGGCAAATCAAGTAATACAAATTTTGGATACCATGTACTGGCCAAAATCTTAAAACGATGTTTTCATCTTAAAATTTTGTTATATTTGATCCTTCAAAAAATTCATGGAAGGAAGAACTAATGAGGCAATAGTTTTTGCTGATCATAGTGCCAGATATCAACATAATGTATATACTTATGCTAGCATTCTTAATGAATTGTGTACATTGGAAAATTCAATGGTGGCTATATTGGTTTGCCATCACATGCATCTCTTCCTTATCCTTAACTAAGTAATTCCTTGATTTTCTCACATATTCGCATTGGTACATACACATTACAGCACAACTTGTTATAAATTTATTACATATGCGTTACATACTCATAAAATATTTAAAATAAATCTATCACACATCTAGTAAAATATCTCATACACATTTGGTACATATCCAATACATTTTTATTATAGTATATATGTGTGTGTGTGTTACATATGGGAAATTATATTGAACGTCTGGCATTTTACATTTTTCCTCAATCCGACCATTGAATGTGCAATAAATGAATATTTAATTAAATGTAAATTAAATTTTAATGATCGGATTGAGGAAGGGTGTAAAATGTCAGGCGCTCAATATAATTTCCCATTACATATTCAGTAAATATTAATTACATATTTATTATGTATCTAGTATATATTCAAGTGTTACGTATATGGTTATCACATATATAGTACATATCTTATACACACTTGTTATATCTAGTAATAAAAACTCGAAAAATCATATCATTATGCATGAAGTTTTGAATATATAAATGAAATAAATGAAAAAACTCTAAAGTAGCATATTCAATTAATTAATCAATAATTTGCAAGATAAATTCAATTATAAGCAAAGTCAAAAATGTAAAAAGAAGGGTAAGAATGGTTGACAAGAAGACGAACGTATGAGAGGCATTTGCAAACATAAAAACCAACTGTGTAATTACTTCTATAGGTTTTAAGATTGTAAGTACATAAAAAAAAAACTAGTCAGCCAAGTCAATTTCCCTAAATACTACTTATAGGATTTCAAGTTGATGACCAAAGGAAGTAAACAAGTTTATCAAGTCAATGTGTGCAGTAATTGTAAATAATGCAGTAATGGTAATAGCTTCTTACACGTCGATAACACATTTGGTTCCTTCTTATTTGAAACACTTGTAATATTTTCATTTACACATGTTTCATTCAGGTCAAAGAAACTTATTTCATGGAAACCATTTGGCATTATTTATGGATAGTCTAAATCAAGCTAAATGCTATCATATTGACCACCTGACCGGCATTCTCCTTAATTGAAAGAATATAATTTTGTTATAAATACACTTACAAGAAATCGTGTTTTACGTGACAATAATTTTCCTGTCACAAAATTATTGTAACAAAAAACCTATTATTTGTTACAACAAAAATTTTTAGCGTCACAAAAAATTTTCTCAAAATATTTTGGATAAAATTGTCACATATAACATTTTTTTTACAATGTGTTGTTACTTGTAACTAAAACTTTTAGTTACGACATTGACTTGTAATAGTATATATAGAATATGTTACAACAAATTTATGTGGTCACAGATCCTATTTATGAAACAACATAAAATGATGTTGTAAATAATTTATTTGTTTCGTGACAATAAATTTAAATTGAAACAAATGTTGTTGTGACAAATTTTGAGACTCGTAACTATTATTTTTTGTTACAACTTACGTCGTAACTTTAAAAATTGAAATGCATTACAATGAGTTTTCTATTGTCACCACAATCAATTTACATGACAACATAAAAATCTTGTTACAATAATTAATTACTTTTGTGACAACAAGTTTAACTTGAAATAATTATTCTTGTAACCATTTTTCAAATCTTTTTCATTACAACTATAGTTGTAACAAATTTAAGAATATTCCATGGTAATATTCCTTTATTATCACGAATAATAATTGTTAAACAACATAAACACATTAATTATGAAACAATAGATTCAACTTGAATACACATGTTTGACTGAAAAAGAAATGATGTACGGAAGGTATAAGTTATTTAATTTAAACAAATTTGTAACTCTTTTTTTATAAAGGGTTACCGGAAGTTTATGTGAAAAACTAAAAGCACAAGTCATATAAAAGCAATATGAATGGTAGTTATAAAAAAATATATAGGTAAAGTATAAGTTATTTTAGAAGGCATATGAATGGAATAAAAAAATTATAGGAAAGTTTTACATTATTCTAAAAGGTATATGATGGTATAAGAAAGTTATGAAAAGATATATATATGTTATAACAAGTAAAGGTATGTATATGATATAAAAATTGGAAGGAAGCTATAAGTTATTTAACAAGTTATATTGATGGTATATGAATGCTATAAGAAAGTTATATGTTACTTAATAAGCTATGATGGTACATGTGTGGTAGAAGAAAGTTGTAAGAAAGATGCAGGTTATCTAAAAAGTCAATTATAAGGTATATGTGTGACATAAGAAAATTATTTAAAGTCAATTATAAGGTACCCTTAGTGCTTAACATTAAAGCACGAAAACACTAACCCTTACTTAGTAACCCTTTATCCTTGACCCATTAAACCCTTATTCTTACATCATAACCCTTGACCTTAAACACCTAACTTGTAGGCCTTAACTCTTTAACATACATCCATAATACATAAAAACTCTAACCCTCAATTCATATCCCTTAGCCTTAACCCTGGACCCTTAAACAAGATATACTCTGACCCTTGGTAACCCTTTTAACACTTAAAGCTTTAAAATATTAATTCACTTGTAAATATTTTATTTAATGAGAAGTATAATTGTCGTATTAAATAATTATTACTTCTTACTGCATTTAAATAATGTAACTAATTTTTAAAATTAAAAATATAATTTTTAAAACATTTTAGTTGATGTTATTTTTAATAATATATATTTATGATATCATTAATGAAAATTAATAGTAAAACAATGTCAATAACATACAAATGATTTTAACATAAAAATAAATTAAAATTAAACTTAAGAAAACTTGCTCTAATATAGTAAACTAAAATATGTAAAAACCTTAAAAAATGATGAAAATTTATAAAAGTTAATTAGTATTCACGATTAATATATACTTGAAATAACTCATTCATTTTGTTATCACCTTCTTTCTATTCGTTAAAATTTCATAATTATTAATTATTAATTAATTTTGTAACGGTTATCAATTTTATTAATTGATAACTTTTTATAATTATAATAAATGATAATTTTTTATATTATATGAATGCCTTCATTTTAGTATTATTATTAAGATACATCAAATAGGAAGAAAAAACATTCAAAATAGTTACGACATTGTATTAAGAAAAAAA
>CAOJBJ013735088.1:0-10496 GCA_948291685.1 Euphorbia celastroides | reverse complement strand
AACTCATATATATAATGAGTATTTAACATAGATGAATAAAGTGTTTCTCAAAATCTGCACACTTAACCGAATTCGAAAGGTTTTCTGGACTCTACTCTTTTCTTCGTCTCTTAATTGAGGTTGGGAAATTGACTTTCTCTCACACTCTGTCTCTTCTTCTCTTCTTGCTTTTACTCTGTTCGTTTAGGAATTTTAGACTGTCAGTGTTTGAATTTCAATAAAAAAACTGTAACAAATAAACAATTCAAGAGTCATATTTAGTATCAGAATTTAATTATACCAAAAAATAAGAAAAAGAGACGGTTGATTTACCTTTTTAATTAGAGTTCACGTATTGTCCGAATCGTAAGAATCGTACGATATCAACGATTCCGTGCCGAAGCAGGCGATTCCCATCCGATTAATTGAGCATATAGATTCGCCTCATAGATTCATATCGATTTCATGATTAGTCGTATCGAATCGCCCGAATCGAATCGGGAATTGTACGATATTAATAACAGTGGGCAAAACCTTAAACAACTCACTTATCGTAGTTCGATCAATCACACCACGGGAAGTGAACTTCACGCGCCGCCACATAGGCAAAAATTTGAAAAGTCAAACCAATACATAGCTGACACGTGACATCTATTATTAAAATTAAAAAAAAAACCCATAAGACCTAGTAACCCATTAGTGACCCATTTACCCACTACCTAAAATCCAAATAACCCAAACCCTAACCTAATCCCTTATTCCATTTACTGCCGCCAGAGCCACCGCTGGAGCTGCTGAAAAATCGTGAACTCCGGGTGCTTTAATAGGTGTTATGACGGTGTTCGCTAAAATCAAAGTTCTACCCGATTTTGCGGCAAAAGGATCGGTTAATCAAGTGTGGCAGGTTGGGCCAAGTGTTGATGATAAAGGAGTATTAGTGCCTGGCGCCATGAATCCGCCAAATTTGAACACCAAAGCCAGTTTGGATTTGAACGACAGGCAAACTGTAATCATCACCGGCGGAGTGGACTCCAAGACCAAAAAGAGAAACGCAAGTTCAAATTGGGAATTTCGATCTTGTTTTTGTGTAGTGTAGAATTAAAATTTCAGTTTTCAATTGGATGATCTTTGTTTCAGATTCATGGAGTATTGAACGCTCTGAGCTAGGGGATTTTGTTCCCTTTAGGATTATAATCGCAAGGTATTTGAGAACATTTCAATTGACAGATTCAATTTAGTTTCTGATTTGCTATTTATAGTCGGAAATTTCTTCGTGTAGTCGGAACTAAAGACAAAAATCCTTCATTAAAAATAAACCCATTTTACCCTCCCAAACTTTCTACTCTCCCCTTATTTTTTTACTATATTCAAACCTTAACTCTTCTCAATCCAATACTCTTCCAAATTCAGAACTCAAAATGGAAATCAACAGCTAAGAAAGGCTGAAATCAACAAATGGTACGTGTTTTGGGGGGTTTTGGCCGGAAAAACGTTGGTACGAAGGCTGGAATTTTTCCAGCCGTCGTTCCGACAGGCGTTTTCGGGAAACGCCTGGCGAGTGAAATGAGCAAACCCATAAATGTCCACACCTATTTATTGAATAAACATGTTTTTGTAATTAAAACCGACTACACAAAGTAATTTCTGACTGCAAATAGCAATCTCACCAGCTAGGCCACCAGAATTAAGCTCAGCGATGAATCCAAAGGCATAACTTGGTCCACTCATCGAAGGTTTCGCCGACGGTTTTTCGTTCTCTGACGTGTTCTTTTCATGGGTTGTTGGTTTATCTTTTTAATTTTTTCTTAAAATAAAATAAATATTTTACTCTCTCTACCACATAATCAATAGCGGGTTGTTTGTTAATGTTTGTCTAGCTCCAGCTGGTTATTTGACCCATTTGAAACTTCGTAGGACAATTCGTTAAAATGAGCAAACTTCGTTTTGCCATTATTTTATTCTTAACAAATATATTTAATTATATATATTCGATCAAAATTTGAGATATTCCGGGCAATGTTAATTTGACACTATTAAAGGATTCAAAAACATTTTTCCGTTCGAAAAATATGTTTTTATAACATTAATGAGTGAGCTCGTGTTTTGCAGCTATTGATATTTGGTTGGGGCATTAAAATTTGGATATTCTATATAATTTGTATGAGGCTATTGACAAATTACTCAATTAGGAGAGAAACATGGAGACATGTAATTGAAAACTCAACATATATATTGCAAAGATTATTATGCTTTAGATTTTGTTCTAAGCTCCGGGAGTTCATATATATTAGACATATCAGACTAGGTTCAACTGGATTTGGTCGAATTGAACAAATAATTTCTTACTCAAGGTCATACATATACTTTTACAAAATATTGTTACTTTTACATAATTATTCTACTTATTTATACTTATGTCACTTTCAACTTTTTATTTATGCTTTTACAGCTTTTTTTGTCTTTTTTTATATCTTCCCCTGTGGGTGTCCCTCCTTAGATGTCACTATCAGCCTTCTCTCTCTTAATTAATTGGATTTTTGAAACTTAAAATTATTATATCTCTCAAACCGATAACTTTTTGTGTTCGGTTCTTTAGAATATTTTGTTCGTTTTAATTTTATCTTTAAAACAAGATCCATGTTGACATATTTTTGATGAAAAAATTCGAATTATAGATTTTTCCTATAATGATCTATAATGTCGTAAATTTTTCTATAATGATCTATAATGCTATAGAAATTTCCTATAATGATTTATAACATTATAGAATTTTTCTATAATATCGTATAGGTTTACAAAATGACATTATAGATCATTATAAGAAAGAATATTATAGGTTAACAAAATAACATTATAAATCATTATAGATTTATGAAATGACATTATAGATTATTATATATTTATAAAATAACATTATAAATTATTATAAATTTACAAAATGACATTAGCATAGAAATGGATGGAGTATTTTTTGATGTTTGACAACACCGACTAGTGATTTTGATTTCATTGATAATACATTCTTGTCCTAATATCATCAATAATTCTACGTGTTGCAGCTTTAAATGTCTTATCCTAATACCTATGTAGTTTAAGGCTTCCATAAATTTGGCTAACATGTGATGCATAAATGTACAGAATAGATGTAGGCACAAATATTTAGTGTTTATTTGTTCTACCTAATTAATTTCAACTCAATTATTTAAACTTTTTGAACAATTTTTTTTCTTTTCCTAATGGGTAAAGGTTATGGTGATTTTTTTTAAAAAAAAATTTAAAATTTTTTTTTATCATCATTGAATTAGTAGAATAAATTTAACTTAGTGGTGATGAAGCAAACTTAGAGGAAAATAGTCATGATAGAATAAGCCTTCATGTTAGGCTATAAGAACTACATCGTTATTATGAGCACGGTCTACCCAGCCCGATGATGAAATGTTTAACCTGTTTCCAGGTATGGCCGAAATTCCAACGGAGCCGGCAAAAGACCGATTGTGCATTCGAGAACTCTGGAGCTTAGACTCCGAAATGTCTGGAGCCCTAACTCTGCAATGTCCCCAAAACCTTGGAGCTCTGACTCCGTACTGTCCGGAATCCCTGATTCCTAATGATCCTTGGAGCTCAGATTCCGTAATGTCCGGAATCCCTGATTCTTAATGATTTCGGAGCCCTGACTCCGTAATGTCCGGAACTCTGATTCCTAAATGATCCTAGAGCCTTGACTCTGTAATGCCCCAAACCCTGAAATTCCGAAAAATTCAAGAAATGTTCAGAACCCTGATTTCACCCAAATGTTTCAAAGACTTGATTCCGAAAAACCGGAAATCTCTCAAAAACCCTAATCCCGAAAAATCCCAAAAAACCCGTACAAAATTCTCCCGAAAGAGTTTTTACAGAAAGTCAAAAGTCCTATACAATTGACAGCTAATTGACCTTCTGGATGACTGTCACGTGTCCTCTTCTAGAAGGTTAAAATAGCCGATCAACTAGATTGCACCTGGTCTAAACATAAATGTAAACTGGCCAATCGGCTAGTTTCAACCTATGGTGTAACTAGCCGATCGACTAGATTGACACCACGAGATGGATATAAAAAGGCCTCTCCTCCCACCATTCCAAACCACCTCTCAAGTTCCAACACTTGATGACATCTCTTCTAAGACTTTTCTAAGGATTTCTAAAGCTTTCTAAGTCGTTCCAAAGCCATTATAAGCATTCTGATCAAGTCTTTCCCCCGGAAAACTGATTCTGAAGCTGTCGAAAGACCCTAGTACCTGGGCATCGATTGACTTCACATAAAGCCCCGCATCTCGAGTAAACCACTATTATGATAGTCGAGGATCGAATCCCGGACCTTCCCTATACCAAATCCTCTCGAAATTCTGCTGAAATTCCTAGAGATTTCACATCCTATAACCTTCTATAGTCTCCTATAGCTTGGGATTGTCTTTTAAATCTCTGATCCTAGTCAGAATTCTACCGAAGTAAAGATCTAATCTTACTCGGATATCACCAGAATTCAACCCGGAGTGTTGCCGAAGTTCTCTTGATCATCTCATAATCGGTCTCAAATCGGCCCAAAGGAAAAACCCAACCACAAGGAAAGGTAAACTAAGGGATCTTGGCTGTTACATCCAACTTTATTGCGTTGATTGATTGCATCAGAAAGCACATGTTCGTGATTATGGATTTCTTTATCGTGAACAAGCGCAAGGATACTCTGTAAGTATATCTAAACCATACATTGTTTAAATTACGCAAGGTATATAAAGCATGCATGTAATAAAATATACCCTAGGTATACACACTAATGTGGGTCATTTTATGGTATATCATTGATAATGTTGGATTGATATCAAGAGTATTCCTTTTGCACGAACTCGTTTCTCTGTTAATTCCTGGTTGTGAGCTGTACCAGGTGGCAACTCTAAAACTGTATTTATGAAAATGATTCGCTATTAAGCGATGAGTTTTTCGATCTCTTTTAAACCAAATCATACCTTGATATCTGGGCCACATGGCTCGATTCTGACACAAGATCTCCCTCTTATTGCGAGTATGTGCCGTGATAGGCAACCCCTGTCCGCCCTCCAGGTCCGTGGTAGTAAATCCTTTTCAAACCCACTCCACAACTAGCGACTACCGACAGCCGGTCGGTGGAAATGTGGTGGGGGAAGAGAAGGATCACCCACTCACACCTATACATGCCTTCATAGATATAACCCAAAGGTGCTCTCTCATCGGTGTCACAAAGCCTCAACAAGTTCATGATTGGCTTCATAACCTTCACAATTATCAAGCAATTATCCCAAAACTTATTAGACAACACGATACTATTCACACCCTTATAGCTTTTGCATTCTTTAGAAATTGCTTAAACTCGTTACTAATAACCAATGCTTCGAAATCATTTTTATGATCATGTATACTCTCCAAAGAAATAAAAGAAGTAGCAAAATGAGTAGCACCAGGGCGAATTATTTCCCTCCAACCAGGCCTTTTTCAAAGCCAATTCAAAGTTACTTTGTGGTTATACACAAAAACTGTAACTTTAGAAGCCAAAGCAACAACATCCTTCACATTTAAAATTTCTCCTACATCTTTCAAGATCAAACTAACACAATGAGTTGCATAAGGTGACCAGTAAATGTTACTATATTTTTCCATAAGCAATAAACCTGCAGCTTTGTAGTTTGCACCATTATCAGTCACCATATGAACACATTTGTAGAGCCAACCATTTCCACAATTTCAGAAAAAATATTACAAAAATTTTCAGCATTAGTGTAAATATAAAAAGCATCCACAGACTTGATAAAAGATATCCCCTTTGGACTATAGACTAGAAAATTGATCAAAGGCCTCTGTCTACTAGCTGTCCACCCATCTCCCATTACAATACAACCTGTGTCTACCCAAATCTGTCTAATAGAATAAACAATCAGCCCTACATACTTTTTAGCATCATTTAGCAAGGTTACACGCAAAGCATGAAATGAAGGATGCTTATATCCATGTCCCATACTAATGATTCTATCAATAGCCAATTGAAAATATGGAGAATTGACAGCATTGAATGGAATACACGCATCATAAAACCACAAAGCAATTGCCAAATCAGTATCTTTCCATTTTTCAGTACTTTGCAGACATGCCTTAATAGAAGGTTGAGATAAATCACTTACACCTTTTGTGAAAAAGGCATCAATTTGAGAAATAGCTTGCCTTTTTCTTGTAGTGACAGAATCGACAACCAGAGTAGCACCAGGTTCATCTAAAGTCAAATCCTCTATTGGCCCTTTTCTTTCTTTTACTTTTGCTGCATTAGCATTCAAAACACATTTAATTTCATGTCGAACCTCTGGAGTAACTACTTGGCACGAAGAAATATCGCCTACAATCTCAGCAAGATGCTTCTTCATCCTATTTATGCCTCCGCCACTAAATCTTTTCTTGCAAAAGTCACATACGAAAGTTATCAATGGAAAATTGGAGAATAGGAAGAATCGTAAATTAAGGGTTCTTAATTTTGGAAAGATAAGAGACCAAAAGAAAGGAAAACTCCAGTAAATTAAGAAAACTGAAAAATCACGCTTCATAATAAACTGAACCGGGTTTTTCCGGTTCACGAGCTAACGAGTTTTTTCTGGTTCAACCTGAATAGACACAGTTTACTGACAAACCGTTTATTTTAGCTACTCGGACCGGATTTGGTTACGGTTCCCGGTTGAGCTGTTCGAACCGGCCGGTCCGGTACGGTTTTAATAACCTTGCTTATCAGTTACCGAAAGACAGCCATCGGCATCCAAATTATCCAATCTCCTATCTCCTTTCAAACTCTTCATCAATGGCGGCTCTCTCCGCTTATACCTCTCCCCCTTGGCCAAACCCTAACGCTAACCCTAACATTGACCTTGACCTTGATGCGGTTGAAGGACTCGAGCCGGAACCCCAATCCTTCGACTCTCTTTCTTCCATGATGCCGCCGGATTCCGCCGCCGATCACCTTTCCTCTAACCCTAACCCTAATTTACACTTTCCTCAATCCTCTCCCCCTGAGTCCGCCTCCCCTACGCCGCAGATTTCACTGCTACACCTCTCGTTTAGCCAGGATTACGGATGCTTCGCCGCCGGTACCGACCACGGGTTTCGGATTTACAATTGCGATCCCTTCCGGGAGATTTTCCGCCGGGATTTCGAGCGCGGCGGCGGCGGGGTTGGAGTTGTTGAGATGCTTTTCCGTTGTAACATATTGGCTCTCGTCGGCGGCGGGTCGGATCCGCAGTATCCGCCTAATAAGGTTATGATTTGGGATGACCATCAGAGCCGGTGCATCGGAGAGCTTTCGTTTAGGTCTGAGGTTCGGGCGGTGAAGCTTAGGCGAGATAGGATTATTGTGGTGTTGGAGCAGAAGATTTTTGTGTATAATTTTGAGGATTTGAAGCTTTTGCATCAGATTGAGACAACTGCGAACCCTAAAGGGCTTTGTGCAGTGTCGCAGGCTGCGGGTTCGTTGGCGTTGGTTTGTCCTGGGTTGCAGAAGGGCCAGGTTAGGGTGGAGCATTATGCATCGAAGTGGACTAAGTTCATCATGGCGCATGACTCGAGGATTGCTTGTTTTGCTTTGTCGCAAGATGGGCAGTTGTTGGCTACTGCCAGTACAAAGGGGACTCTTGTTCGGATTTTTAATGCAGCCAGTGGTAATCTGCTGCAAGAGGTAAATTATTCTGGCTCTTTTAATGTTTCACTCCGAATTGGTTGTGTTTAGTGTGATTTCATTGGGCAATGCATGAAATTGAGGTGCTCTTTTGTACGCATTTATGAAATTTGGTATTGGAGCCTTTACTTTTTACTTTCAAGCATTCGAACCATCGTCTGAATCTTTTACCTTGTTGTGGCAATGTTAATTAAGTTCTGTGCGTGACAATTTAGGATATAGAGTTTAAAACTGTGCAATGTTTCAGGTTCTGTTCTATTAAGTTGGTTTTGGTTTAGAACAGCAGTAATGATTAAAGTTCAGTTCATAGGAACAAGGCCTTAGTTCACTTCACTGAGGTTTTCAACACAATACTTGGGCGGTTGGGCCTATAGCGGAAAGTCGTATGTACGACTTGGAGGGTTCATATCTTTTGATATCCACCCTGCATCATGGGGTCAAAAAACCAGAATAAATTATTTTATTGGCCCTTATAAAAGGAAAACTGATTCTTGAGAACCCCTTGCATGCTCATGTCACGTCGAGGTACTGCAGAAGAGAAAACTGAAAAATCTGGTCCAATTTATCGTAATCGATTACGTAACATGTTGGTTAACCGTAGTATGAAACAAATCATTGGCTTATCAAATTATCTATCGAGCCATGAAAAAGATTCAACAAAAGACAGAAACAAATCCATTATCTGTTCGTATTTTGTCTTTAGTCGTAGCCCTTTGATGTTTACAGTAATTAGATTCTTGCCATATTAGAAGAATTTTACTCTAGAAAACATTGTTTGTGGAACTGGCCTTCTGAAATTGTATTTCAATTAATTCATCAACAGAGCTGCTCATTTAGTGTGTAATGTAAGTATGTTACTGGTAGATGAGTGTGTCTATCTATATTAATTCTACCAAGAGTTGTCTGTATTTGCCTTCCTTTTACTAATTGATTGTTCTTGTTAATAGATAGGAATGTATTATATATGGATATTCCCCAGCTGCTCACTAATAAAGTGTATTAATTAGGTTTTCTCTGTGTAATTGCTTATCTGTTGAGCACCTTATAATGTGTGATGTCGTCATGTAGTCATCAGTTGCTATCTTCAAACTCACTTCGAAGTACAGAAGTAGTGTATAGATGTTGGAATCCTGAAAATTGAACATCGGCATAGATTTTAGATTCTGATGACAGCTTTAGGATAAATTCTTCAATCCCTATCTCACCTCTTAGAATGGTTGCCTTTCTTTGCATCTTTGTGTTGTCACACTCTTGGTGGTATTCACTCGGGTGTGAATTTTTTCATCCATTGATTCTATATGGACATTTGACTCCAGGTGAGGAGGGGCGCAGATAGAGCAGAAATCTATAGTTTGGCATTCTCATCGACTGCCCAGTGGCTAGCAGTCTCAAGTGACAAGGGCACAGTTCACATTTTCAGCCTCAAGGCTAATTCGGGATCTCCTATTGCTGAAAGGTCACAGAACCCTACAGATTCTATTTCGCCCACCTCATCACTGTCCTTCTTCAAAGGTAATATAGGTTTTTGCATCCTCTACAGAGAACATATTCATGAGTAATGATATTCATTCCTCCTAGTTACTCTTTTCTGTATTCTGTATGGAAACTCATGTAGTGGCGTAATGAGAGCACTCACCCCTCATATACTTTACTTTGAAAGCCTCCGATGTTTACAACAATTCTCATCGAACTGAACAGTGTGATCCAAAACCAGATAAAAAGCAATTTATGTGCGATTTGAGAATAGATCTTTCTATCCTGAGTGAGATGGAATGAGTACCCTTGAGAAAACACTAAAAATTTTGTGTTGAACTTTGAGGGTTGTGCATTGGACTTATTGATATGTAGGTTGGCTGTATCTTAACTCTTTTTGCATTCAGGTGTTCTACCCAAGTATTTCAGCTCAGAGTGGTCAGTGGCTCAGTTTCGTTTGGTGGAGGGCTCTCAATACATTGTTGCTTTTGGCCACCAAAAGAATACAGTGGTCATTCTTGGCATGGATGGAAGGTATGTGCATAAGGAGACTGATGGTTAACCTGTAGAAATAATAGAAAGGTGGTCGTAGTTTTAAATCCAAATACATCTGAACCCCACAAACTTGTCTTGAATTGCCCCCCTAAACTCTTAAAAGTTCCTCTTGACTCCCTGAACTTGCAAAAAAATACCACTTCACCCCCCTTCAACTTACAAAAATGCACCATTTTGCCTTAGATGCCACGTGTCGAATCCTGATTGGCTTGAGTTTTCAAAGATGTCATCCAATTTGAAGTTGGCATGTGGAATTTCAAGATTTGAAGGTTCATTTTAGACAAGTTTAGGGGGGCGAGAGCAATTCGGGACAAATTTAGTGGGGTCCAAATGTATTTGGCCTTGTTTGTAATGGTTCAATGTTAATTTACTTAGTATTCCTTAATCGTATGCTCCTTTCCGTTCTACTTTACTTGATCAGTTATCTTCGTTCTTTTATTTAGTACTTCTATTTTATGCTGCTGAAATGAGTTGTTGAGATTAAGTTGGTTGTGAAATGCAGCTTCTATAGGTGTCAGTTTGATCCTGTCAACGGGGGAGAGATGCTGCAGCTGGAATATCACAACTTCTTGAAACCGGAATCGACCTTCTGAGGATCTATGGGGTATATTTTCATGTTGGATGTCTCGGGTAGCTAAGCTACAGTTCGTATTATATATATGTTTTACGTTTTGGGCTGTTGTTAGTATTCAATCAAAATCCAGAAATGGCTGCTTAACATTGTAAATATATATAACAATGGATTTGTAAAGTATGTTCATAATTATGAAAA
>CAOJBJ013732458.1:0-11038 GCA_948291685.1 Euphorbia celastroides | reverse complement strand
ACTTTTAGTCCATTACATTTGCATTAGGTTGCAAATCTTTTGTTACACCTTTTTAGTGTTTTTTTTTTCTTTTTCTCTTTTTAGTTGTTTTTTTATTTTCATTTTAATAAATGGAGCCGGTTTTAAACCGAGCTCAACCTTTATATAAAAAAAATGTTTAAGTATAACTTTTTTATAATTGAAGCACGAGAATCCATAAAATTAGTGTAATGTTTTTTTAATGTTTCCCTACCTGCATGAACATCCAATCACAGGTAACTACCATTTGTTGTTTGTTGAATGCATTTTTCTATTCAATGACTTGCTTTGATTTTGCACTGTCAGATTACAAAAACATACATAAGTGCTATTATGGGCTATCCCCAATATCAATTTTTACTATTACATAGTATTAAACGATGGCACAGTAAATGTCACTCTAATAACGCAAAATGATGCTACCAAATACGTTATTATAATACCCGTTTGACATACATATATTGCCCACTAACGTTGGAGTGCAAGTTTATTTAAAATTCATATGGGATTTCCTGTTCACATCTTTTAATAATATGGGGCACTTTTTTTTTTTTCAGCATGTTGGGTTGGCTACTTTGAGTTCTTCTCGGTTTTGCCGTTTCACAAAAGAAAAAGATTTCCGGTCCAGATTATGTATCCTATCATTTTGAGGATGAAATCGATGATCATCTTCATCGTATTTTTACTATGCTTCCTAAGCTTTTGAGCATTAAGCGAATTTGTTTCGAGTTTCAAGACAATATGGATACAACATGTCCTCAGGTAAATGAGTTTTTCATTTTTGGTTATTTTATTCTCTTGAACAGGAATGAAATTACACATACCGAGCAAGAGATTCTTTCGATTCCACGTCCAATGAAAAAATTTTAATTACTGCTAAATTAGTTCTTGCACCAAAATTACTCCCCTACGAAAAACTTTTGTCAAATCTAACATTGTGATGAATGCATATACAAATATTAATCATTTTCACATCGATTAAAATGTGTGAAATCAGATGTATTCAAGAAGTTCAAAGGCGAAGATGGAGAATTTAGAAAAGAGATCACTAATTATGTCGAAGCTATGCTCTGCCATGTTTTTTGGCAATTCCGGGTGAAGATATATTAGACGAAGCACTTACTTTCACAAGAAAACATCTCCAAGTATTAGCTGAAAATCCAAGTTATCGTCTACAAAAATATATAAGAAATGCCTTAAAGTTCCCGTCTCATCGTACAGTAGAAAGACTTGCTGCCTTCAATTTTATTTCCTCTTACGAGGAATGTGGATCTGCAAATGAAACTCTTCTCAAATTTGCTAAGATGGATTACAATAGGCTACAATTACACTACAGAAGGGACATAGCCTTACTCTCAAAGTAAGCAAACTAATATTCCTCCTAATTAACATGCTTCTTTCATCTTTATGAACCGTGGACTAAAGTTTTCTTGTACTATTATATATGTAGGTGGTGGATAAATACAGGTCTTATGGAAAAGGTTCCATTTGCAAGAGATAGACTTGTAGAGTCATATATGTGGGCGTTGGGAACGATCTTCGAGCCACAATATCGTTTAGGTCGAATGATTTTATGCAAGTATACTCAATTGATGACCGTCATGGATGACATCTATGACTCGTTTGGGACCATCGATGAACTCAAAAGTTTCACAACTATATTGCAAAAGTACTCAAGATTTTCATACTTATGCTTTTATTTTAAACAAAATGATTGATAGATCATACATATAGATGTAATTTAGATTTTCCTATTTTTAGGTTCCCGAAAGATGCTGGGGAAGAACTGCCAGAATATTTGAAGTTCTTCTATAGGATTCTATCTGAAGATTTGGAGATTGATGGAACAGAAGGATGTGAGGATAATATCCCTTAAAGATGTTCTTATAAAACCTCTTTTCTCAAGGAAATGGTACTACATTGTTTACACATACATAGAAGCTATTATAGAACCTTATTTACAAATTATACTAGCTATTCGAGTAACATTATAACGAAATATAACTGTGAGACGTGTATAAATTTGAATTGGCAGATTAAAGAACTTGTGAGAGGTTACCTAGTGGAAGCACATTGGAGGAAAGGGAGGATAATACCATCCTTTGATCACTATGTAAAAAATGGAAAAATAACAAGCACTTTTGACATTCTTACCTCTTCATGTCTTGTTGGAATTGATAATATTGGAATCAAGGAAATCTTGTGGCAACGAACCGAGCCTGACATTGCTATTTGTGGCAAGCTAGTTTGTCGTTGCCTTAATGACATTGCAGTAAAAACGGTACGTTTCCTATGTTTAACTGCTTTCTTTCATTTTATATGTGTATACATGGGTTATAGTTGATATGCGAAGCACATTTCTAAAGGACTAGACAAATAGAGAAGACTTTCCAAAAGCTCTGGATTGCTACATGCAACAATATGGGGTGTCACGGGATGAGGCATTTAAGGAGATAAATAAAATAATTGAAGATATGTGGAAGAGAGGGAATGCAGATTTGCTCAAGTACTCTAATACTATCCAAAGGATGATGCTCAAGATTTGTCTGAACTATTCTCGTGCTTCAGAAGTTATCTACATGTGCAGCCATTTGTTTACGTATGCATCAAACTTGAAAGAATTAATCGAAATAATGTTCATTAAACCAATTCAAATGAAAGGCCGATTTCAAAGAACTTGTGGTTTGTTTGTAAGAATAAGATGGTGTCAATTATGTAACGTCACTTTGTTATGTATGGTATCTGCCTTTTCTAATAAGAATGTGCTATGTAAAAACATCAATTGTGTGTTAATAAAAGTGTGGTATGTAAACATTAATGCTCCAAAAATAATTTAATTTTATATATTTAGGGGACAGTCGGAACTTTCTTTTTTTTTCTTTCAAATGGGCTGTGGGTAAAAAAGGATTGTAAACCATCGGTTAACTAAAGGAGATGAAAGAAGAAGCTCCTAAAGTCGCCCCACCTTTTACAATATGGAAAAACCCCATGCCTATATTATTAATAAAAAGATAACAAAATAATGTCTAGGTGAACTGAAAATGATTTCGGCCACCTAAGTCATGGAAGAAATTCCCCGTACCAAAACAACGAGAAAGAGAAAATGGATAAATTCAAGCTCAACAATTAAACTGAATTGCCGACGAACGGAGGAAAACTAGCAACCAGCCGTCAAAATTTATTCAATCCAAAAACTCTTAGACAAATGAAAATTGGCACCCTTAAATAGTCTAGGGTTAAGGGCAGGCGAAAAACAAAATTAAGAAAAGATTCTGAAATAACAGAAATTACAAAAAAGCCCAAAATAACCAAAAAACGCAAAATTGAATACCTAAACGATGTTTTTATGGGTACGAGAGGGTGGGGTTCACTAAAATGTTGTGAGTTCTTCTCAAAAGGTCATTTCCGATCAGAAAAAACACATGAATTGTCAAAATCCTGCACTTTTTGAAAAGTACCTGAAAAACCCAAAAACGCAAATGCCCGCTCCTCAAACTTGTTTAAAATAGTCAATTGTCGCTCATAAATTTTGCAAAGTCCTTGTTACCCCGTTTAACTTACTAAGTTGTGCTAGATTGTATTTTTAGCTTGCAAAAGAGTTCCTTGAACATGCATTTGGAAATTTTCAAGTAGCAACCCAATGATGCTTTCAGAGACAAATTGAATGTGATGTATTGTGTTCAAATATGGTTATGATATCATAAGAAACAATTGAAAGTTGAAAGTTATTCACTAAAGTATTAGTAAATATTTTCAAAGACTTAATGTGTTATTTTAGGTGGATATGGATTTGTTAAATTATACCTAATAAAATGACTAAATGGGTAGAAATTTACTAGCATAGATTTGGTCCAAATGAATTGTAAAGTAGATCAGACTAGATATGTAAATGATGGAAATCTAAAGCATTAGAATTGATCATAGATATCAAGATCCACTATGTGCGTCACAATTGGTCTACCCCTACGAATCAGACACTCACTACAAGAAAAAGGGCTTTTTATTGCAACAAAAACAGAAAAATTGTCAAAAAAAAACAATATGTGACAATAAATTGTTGTCACGAGGTTGTAACGTAGAACTCCGTTACGAAAAGTTTGCCTTTTTTTATAAAAAGGTTGTCACAAATATTGTAACTTTTGGTGACAACATTTCTTGTTACACTAGTTTAATTTGTTACAACTTATGCATTACTGAAAAGAAATATTGTTGTCACAAAATAAGATTATTGTGACAAATTATAGAACTATTTTACCTAAATTCACGTGTCAACATTCATATGTCATTACAAAAAATATATTGTGATAATAAATTTTGTCACAAGAAAAGCGATAAATTGTCACCAATATGATAATTGTCACAAACTATAACAAATAAAATCAATATTGTGTGACAACCATCATAAGTCGTCACGAGATCTTATTATAATTTGTGACAATGATTTTATTCGTGACAACTTTTTTCACTTTTAATTACAGCGGTAGTTGAAACAAGTGATTATGATGTGACGATAAACGTTGTCCTAAAAAATTACAACATTTGTAACAATATTTTTAGTGAAAAACTTTTAGTTACGGAGTTTTATGTGACAACCATAACACAACTCTTTATTGTCACATAACTTTTTTTGTGACAATAGTTTACTTTTTTACAACAATAAGTTATAGTGACAATTTGATTCACATAATATACATTTTATGACAATTTGGATTGAAGGAAACTCAAGTTTAATGAAATGTTCTCACAAAATCCTCAACTTATGGTCATATGACCTGTAATGAAATAGTAAAAGAAGAGTTCATACCACTAGTAATTAAAAAAATCATTAACAAACATTTGGTAACCTAGCATAAAAAGTCATGCACGAAAAAAGAGATGGTTACCTTATTGGTATTCAAAAGAGAGTTGTCAGAGGTCTTACTATGATTTGGACATGCAACATAGAGCATTCATAAGGAGTTCTAGATTCCGATTATCGATATCAAGAGACATACATTTCATCCAAACAATGAACACATAAATTACAAAACAAGCACAAACAAACTCAGATGTAAGTACCTTATTAATTCGTGAGAAACAAGCTTCATTGGATAGATGAAGCGCACACACCTGTTGGAAAATACTAGTCAATGGCCATAGATACAATAGCTGAGCAACAATCTGAATACAACTCTTCTGCTCAAAGCCACACTATTAAAATCAATACAAGTATGGAACCTATTAAGAGTAAGTTAACATATAAAGAAGCATCTTCTTCCAACATATTCATCAGTACACAGTTTAGTCACTAAATCTACCAAGCTAAGGTCACTAAATACATCAATTATTAAGGCAGCACTTTAATGGGCCACATATATTGACCAAGTTGAGCAAACTAGACCCAATTATAACAACAAAATAACAGAATCAAGCTGATACAGATCTTCCCTAATAATGCTGCAAATGAAAGATAAAACACAATCCAAATAATGCCTCAAAAGGCTAAAAGCAGATAGACAAATAATGCATAAATTCATAAATTCTGCAATGGATAATGCAATTGCAAACTTAATCATATAATGTCTAGATAAATAGCAGCAGGTTATTAGTTCACATAAAAAAGCAATACTCATGCAAACAATAAACATAATAGTTTAGTCATAGTATAAACAGTGATACAGAGTCTCAATATCATATATCAATTTACTAGGTTGAGACAGTGGTTCCATACATAGAAGCTTTTTTTATTAATATTGACAGAGAAGCTTAATAAACATTACTTTTGTTTCTCTAACTATTGGCTTATTCTAATTTCAATTACAAGTACAAAATTTAGTAGGCATGTGCTACTAGTCAACCTTCAAAACTCAAGAAGTCAAAATTTAATATCTAAAAGTCACGTAATTATATGTAAGGTACTTAGGAGAATCGTAACATACTAACAATATATATGGTTTCATGCTAATACTTTAAACTTCAAACGAGAATATTATGGCCAGCTTGGATTTTTTAGTTAATGAGTAGGGGTATTAATATATGCATAGTCTATAATTAGCAAAGCAAGTAATATATAAGCTGTGTTTTCATATTATTAAACTTCAAAGATTAAGTTCACCACTTACACATATTTTCGTGGATATGTCATCAACTAAATCGTGTCCGTATGAGTCTCATGAAACACTTCAGTTAATGAATCCGGGCGCCCTAACCGTATATCCTGCATATAAATATTATATAAATCATAATAACACTTCAAAACTGAGGAAAATCTTAGCAATTTGAAAGTGTTGAAACCTTGGCTCTACTAGACTAATTGCAAGTACACAACAGTTAATTGATAGTGAGTTTTCTTCAATTAATATGCAAACTAGAAAGCTTATAAAAGTCAATGGAGAAATGTGAAAGGAAGCTACCACCTTATGAATTGGTTTGGTACACCACATAAAGCTTAACAAAGAATCACATGAAAAAGAAATGCAAAGAAAAATGATTCAGCTTCAAGCAACAAAATGCAAACTATAGTTATCTCATAATTAAAGTGTAGCCCACAATGCAAATTCAAATTCAACAAAATATGGTCAAACTTTTTCTACAAAATATTACGACTATCATATACAAAATAGTCACTTACATGTAATCATGAGGCACGGTAAGTTGAAATCAACCATTAAGTCCAATCAGAGGCAACTTAGGCAGCGGCCTCTGTGGACATGGAGTTGCTGATGGTGAGTTACTCAGCCCTTGCCTATGTGGTAGCAATAGCAATGGCTCGGAGTTACTTGGTTCTGCAAAAAAGCATTGAGCTATTGGTAAGACTTTTCATCAATATTACAAAAAATTTCATTCGCAACTAAATTAAGTTAGCTTCCACTTTAATAATGGACAGAAAATTTAACAACAGTATCTCAATCTAAAATTTTTTATAGTTTAGAGTGTTTATATATGTGTGGTTAATTAACCAATCACGACAGCAAATTCAATCGATAAGATAATAATTGGAAGAATTAGCCATGACAATGCTAAATTCACAATGGAAAAGAAAAATTAAATAATATGTAGCCCATATAGGACTATAAAAGTCATGACAATGCTAAATTAAACTAATGGCATACAATAATTTCTTAATGCTTTTTAAATTAAATAATATGTAGCCCATATAGGACTATAAAAGTCAATTTACCAATAACGAGCATCCTTGCACTGAAAATTAAAGCATATAGCGAGGCCGCTTTTTGTGATCATTCGCTTTCTTACACATGAACTGAGAAACTACTACAAGATAATGCAAATCATTTAATTCAAATACGATACTGCAAATTGAATTAACCTCAATTTTTAAGAATATTGACTAACAATTGATCACTTTATTTGAAAACGATAGACTTGGACACCAGATAAATTACAAGTACACCTAACATACCAATATACAATGGGATTGTACCAAGAAAGAAACCAATTATGAACCTTCAAATAGAGATTACAAACTCATTACTAAAATAATAGAATTCCAAAAACATAGAATAATTGTCTGAATTAAAAGATGCTATTTATGACTTCAAGCATCACTTCAAATGAATAAGAATAACATAAAAAAGATATATAGAACTCTAATTAGACATTCTACAAGTTGAAAGAAAGGGAGCTAATTGTTCAGTTCCTACCCAAGCTTTTCTAACTTGAATAAGATTTTCTCAAGAAACAAACAATAAAAGATTAAATAGTAAAGGGGAAAATTGATGGAATGGAGCTAAAGACAAACCTCTAATAAAGATGAAAAGATTAAAGAGACAATATGCTTTCAATATAGCCCAAAGACTTTTGGATTGCCACAGTCAACTCATCTTTGCATTTATTTCACTAAGGACATCTAAGACAACTAGGACGAAGGCATCGAAACAATTATACCCCAATTTCTTAACATCTTAACATGAAATACATAAACTAATAGATAAACCAGAGAGCAGTTAAGGACAAGGCACCTCAATTGAATATAACTAAACAAGCTCTTCAGATAACGTGAATCGAGGCAAAGGAGCAGTAGATACCGGTTAGGACAGGAGAACGGCGGAATTAGAATGACGAAAGCAATCGACAATACTAAAGTTGTAGCAGCTACTGCTATTGTCCCTTTTTGCTATTGAGCCCATAATTCCCTAATTGGATAATGACTCTCAGTTTGAATCTGAGAAAAATTGATCCGTCTAATAGTGTTTCCAGACAAACAACAATAGAAAACACAGCCAGAGCTTACAAATTAAAAACCCAGAACAACACTCTTTCTCCAATTTCTTTTTATATCTAAACAAATTGAAATCAGAGAATCTAAAATCAAATCGAAAACCAAACAAATTACCCGTATTTTTCTGCGAGCGTTAAATTCCTGGTACAAACCGCTAGAAACAGAGCCGAGGCATCGATTTTGAACTCCCCATACCAGACATGAACTCCGTTTACCGGTTCCTCGCTTTTGCAAAACTTCTATCCGCTAAATCTAGGGCTTCTATTCCATTGACGGGAAGAAGGAGGAGCACTTGAAAGAGAACACGGTGACGACAAGACGGACGGAGGCGAAAGGAAATAGAGAACCAACAATACAACTATACAAGGGAAGAATGACGGCGGCTTGTGTTGCGGTAGGAGATGAGTAATTTGCAAATAACCGAATATCGTGAGTAGTTTGGATAAAATTTAAGTGAATACAATAGCCCTTCGTGGTCTTCTTCTCCCTCTCTAGTTTCTTCTAGGGTTGGGTATTCTGCCTTTCTGGTCTACTAGAGTTTTTGACTTGATTTCTTTCCAAATCTCACTATGGATCTCATGAGTTAATGTCAAGCTATCGGCTGAAGAGGAAGCGGTAGTGGAGTTTGACGAGGAGGAAGCGAGTACTCAAACAAAAGATGGGGTTTTTTTGTTGTTTGGAAGATGGGTTTTCCGGAAGCCTGTGAACATCAAAGCCATGTCTAATGCTTTCTCTGTGGTGTGGAATCTGAGGAAGGGTTTCCAACTGCGGGACTTGGGAAGCAATAAGTTTGTGGCGGAATTTCCGTCAAATCGGGACAAGGAGCGGGTTCTTGTGGAAGGGCCCTGGCACTTTGAGAGGCATCTAGTTGTTCTCGTTGAACCAAAATTTACAGATCAATCATCGGAGGTTCCACTAACGAAGTGCAGGTTCTGGATTCGGATCTATGATCTCCTTTCAATAGGAGGACGGCGGGGGCGGTTCGAAAAGTAGTGGTGAAGGCTAGAAGTGTGGAAAACATTGATAAGGTCAGCCTCTCGTCATGGCATTCATATGTTAGAGTGCAAGTAGCTATTGATGTTGATAAACCTATTGTAAGAGGGACAAGAATTGTTAACAACAGAGGAGAGATTGTGGAAATCCCGTTTAGATACGAAAAATTACCAAACTTTTGCTTTTACTATGGATTGTTGGGGCATACCCATGAAGGGTGTTTGAGTATTCCTGACGATTTTGAAGGCGATGATTGGCCTTATAACCCATTACTCAGAGCAACTCCGGTCGGATTAGAAGGGTTACTGTTGGAGCGAGGGAGGATAATTTTGAAAGTGGAAGATG
The DNA here is from genome assembly GCA_948291685.1 of Euphorbia celastroides. Lineage (NCBI taxonomy): Eukaryota > Viridiplantae > Streptophyta > Magnoliopsida > Malpighiales > Euphorbiaceae > Euphorbia > Euphorbia celastroides. The sequence goes on along the minus strand of CAOJBJ013732458.1, from coordinate 1,464 downwards.
CAGAAGGCAGGCTCTATTACCAGGAGACTCGTCCAACGAGGATCGCAGTGAGAGAGGTACCTCCTCAAACGAGCGTTACTCTCGAAATCGGCAAGTAGTTGAAAAAGACAGGGTGTTAGAAGATCCGGGTAGCGATGGTGTTAGGAGGGGTGTTGATGGGGGAGAGAAGAAGTGGGATGGGTTGCTAAAAGGAGGAGACAATTCAGAAGGTAAATCGGTGATGAGGCGCCTGGATGTAATACAAGGGGAGAAGGTGGATGAGGGGGGAAGGAAAAGTTCTGAATCGGGATGTAGCAAACATCTGTACGACCTTTGTGACCAAACTAAAATTATTGCTAATGTCCTTGAAGATAAGTTAAATAGGAAAGGGCCTAATGAGTTGGAGAATAAGAAGAACAACAAGGCAAACAATTAGAAGCGGTTAGCTAGAGCAGGTAATCAATCTAGCATGGGGAAAGGGATTTCTATCAAGGAGAGCAGTTGCTCGGGGGCTGATCAATTCACCAAAAAGAGGAAGAATGATTGGATGGAGGTGGATGATAAGGAAGTAAAGGTGTTTAAGAAAGGAGAAGGCCTGGAGTTGAATGTGGAAACCGACGAATCGGTGGAGGTTGCTCAGCAACCCAGTCGAGAGCCATGAGGATCCTTAGTTGGAACGTTCGGGGATTGGGCAAACCTGATACGTTCCGGTATCTTACTCGCTTAGCGAGGTCCTATTGCCCCGACATCCTTTTTCTCATGGAGACAAAACTGAGAAGAGGGGGTGTTGTGCGTGTGAAGAGTAGTTTTGCGAGATATAATATTTTTATTGTGGAACCAATTGGTAAGTTGAGAGGGTTGGCCCTCATTTGGAGGAAAGAGATGAAGGTTAGTATCACGGGCTATTCTCAACACTATATCAACTTCAGTGTAGATCCAGATAATGGGGGAGGTTTATGGATGGCCCGAAGGGATTAATAAGCATCTGACTTTCAAGATGCTTAGAGAAATATGCGATTGTGATAACCTATCCTGGATTTGTTTTGGGGATTTTAACGAAATTCAGTATTCATCGGAGAAAGTTGGTGGAGTAGAACGATCGTATTCAGCTATGCTAGCTTTTCGCAGTTGCTTAAGGGATTGTGAACTTTTTGATATGGGGTATAAGGGGTAGCAATTCACGTGGTGGAATGGTAGGGAGGGGGACCATACTATTTTGGAGAGGTTGGACAGGTTTCTTAAAACTGTCGAATGGGATGTGCTTTTCCCTGAGGCGGTAGTTTTTCACCTTCCAAGAGCAGCTTCAGATCACTGTCCAGTCCTATTAGATATGAAGGGGATTCAACAACGTGGGGGCAAGGCCTTTTCGTTTCAAGGCCATGTGGATTAGGGACGGGTCATGTCGAGATGTTATAGAAAAATCTTGGAATGGGGACAGATTAGGGGAAAGGAAGTCGGTGATGGATAAACTGGAAGCATGTGCGG
>CAOJBJ013732295.1:0-12116 GCA_948291685.1 Euphorbia celastroides | reverse complement strand
CATTTTCTTATTAGCTGCATGTTTTGTTAGTTGGGTATAAATACTCCTTAGTTCTCTTTGTAATTCAATCTTTTATCAATCAAACATTCAAACCTGAGAATTTTCTCTCTATTTCGGGTTTCAACCCTTCAAGTTTAGCTTGAAAATTCCTTTAGAAAAACCCCGTTTTCCGTCGAGTTCTAGCTCGAAAACCCCCTCTTTATTGGTTTAGGATCAAAACCTTCATTTTAGCCTTCTCAATCCTTATCATTTATGGTAGTAAAATAATATAATTATATTTTAAAGTTATTTAAAATATTATACAAAATTAGTATTCGAACCGGGCCGGGCTTGGGCTTTAAAATGAAAACCAAGCCTAACCCAATATATGAGCGGGCTTTCACGGGTTTGGACCGGACCGGACCGGGCCTAAATGAGAAAAATAATGTCCAAACTTGACCCACATATGACGGGCTTGGGCGGGATTAACGGGTCACGGGTTTCTTGAACATGTCTAAATATTAGGCACTATTGTACCTTTTTCCATCCAATGGGACTGCATCAAGCTTAACCAGCAAAACAAAGGGGTCAAAAAGAATTAGCAGATGATGCCCCCCATACTTCAATCAGATACTTAGGCTTTATTCTTCTCAATTGAATGACTAACGACAGAACTGAACTGACTAAATTGAATTCAAACTAAATTGAAACTTATTCAAATAAGTACTGAACTAAACAAAACTCAATTGAATTGAGTTTAACTGAATGAAAAACAAGTTGAATAGAATTTGTGAAAACTCCTCATGTCACATATCACCATGTTATTAGTCTTTATTTTTTTAATACGGAAATCAATAGAGACAACATGAAAAGGTGTGAAAACTTTGGGTCAGTTTAGCATTGCTCTCATAACTATTGTCCTTAAAAGTTGGCCTCATAAACTTTTCATATAGAAATATATTTTGATTTTGGACAACACATTTTACAACACATTTTAATTTTTATGCTAATAAATTAAAAAACTGCCAAAAACTGTTTATTCTAACCTAAAATTTGTTGCTTATAGAAAAAGCTTTAAACAAGCCTTTAGAAAAAGTAGTGTGTGAAGGTAACTACAAACATACTCGGATGTGCTCTTTCTAGCAAAATGTCGTGCCTTTGTTATGTGCTTATTTAATGAACCTCTGATTGTTATTGGTTTCTTTTGCAAATTCGAAGTTTTCAAGTCTATATGGATTTTCAGTGTTAAAAGGACTGTCAATACACTTTCTTCAACTAGTCATAAAAAGTTTCGATAATTTAATGTCGCCATTCAGAAGTATTTTATAAGTACCCCTATTTCAAATTGAAAATGTAAACGAAAACCTATTAAATCTTTAATGTACCATAGTCTCACAAGACATCAAACTAATACAAGCAATATGTATGTGACTCATTCAACCAATTTTAATGAGTGGTTTTACCAAGTTTTAATATTTTAGAGTAAAAAGTAACTTTGCAGTTTAATAAATACAAAGTTTCATTAAGCATTCCAAAGTTTACCAGAGTAGAATGATCTTGTAAAGTTAACTATTATCAAACATCATTATTTCGAAAATCTAATTCTCCCAGTTTGAAAAACCTGAACCGGCCGAATTCATGGCTTATTGACAATAAAATTGGTCAAATCGCCTTCGTATCATACCATCAAATCATTCATTTTTATATTACTAGTCACACAAAAAAGTTTTTAACTGTTTGACATATATTTACAAATGTTTGTATTAGAATGAAGTCTATTACTATTGTTCACGAAACTGTTGATTTTCACCTCAAATGTTGTGCATGATCAGTACAGTCACTACTAAAAATGGACCAAAAAAACACTAGCTCACTCCCAAATATACTTAAAATAAAAAGTATACCCAATTTTTTTAACAATTACGACGGTAATCTAATTGAGTTAAGCCGAATTCACTGTTATACCTGTTTCAGCTTTCATGGAAAAGGCAAGTACTGAGTAGCTTCTAATTACCTTGTAACCGACCAAGAAGCTGCAATTTTCGATATTATATCAGTGAGTTATATGGGCAGACCGGCGTATATGAATTTTAAAGAGTCCAAAAGCAATTTTGAGTTACAGATTGTCAGTTAAATTATGCAGGAAAACCTGAATGGAACTTAGAACATGAACCCGAGCCATATTCAAACATAAAAGACGACGAGTCAGCGATGCTAATACAACATCAACAACCAAACACTGCACACCTCATTTTTTTTAAGTATAAAGACCATGATTTGGATTTTTTTTTTCGTTGTTAACGTGACATTAGCAGAGTTTTCATAAATTTGGCAAGAAATTAGTAAATGTGACTTTACGGGAAAAAATTAAAATGGAAAGTAAAAAAGCTCACCAGAACGGGATATTGTATAAGCCATCCAATAACTGGAATCTGGTAGAGGAACACCTTAACTGTTGGCCAAAAGCCACTAGCAGAAACAAAAACATCAAAACATTTCAGACAAGACGCCAACAAATTATGTAAGGCTGAATGCTCACTTTGGTACTCCAACTTGTCTAGAAAATCCGTTCCGGTACCCAAACTCTTAAAATGACCCCCGTAGGTACTCAAACTTTAAAAAAGTGCACCATTTTACTACCTCAGTGTCACGTGTCAACTTCTGGTTGGCCAGTCAAAAGTCAAAGGTTGACTTTTTTGAAAAGTCAAACTCACCAAATGTTGACACGTGGCACTGAAGTAGTAAAATGATGCACTTTTTGAAAGTTTGAGTAGCTACAGGGTCATTTTAAGAGTTTGGGTACCGGAACGGATTTTCCGGACAAGTTGGAGTACCAAAGTGAGCATTCGGCCATTCTATAATCCAGTATGCAACTTGTAACTAACCCAAAGAGCGCAATACAGCCATATATTTCCAAAACTATACCGACAAGTGGCCATCGAACAAATAGGAAGAAAAGTCCCAAAAGGAAACACACAGTTCCCTGAACAAGGACACAACTTCATTATCCACATTCCAAAAGCAACTATCAGCTGATGGCTGATGTACAGTTAAACCTTGACAAAATAATATTAGAAATTACCTTATAGTTCTCTCTGCTCGTAAAAAGTTTCCAAGTCGATTGCCAACCAAGCAATATGGCTACTCCTGTCAACCAAAATATCTACTTACAAAGAGTAGAAGTCAGAAAGTCATATTATTCCAGTTTTTCTGGATATTAAAGGAAAATGTTTTAGTAAGGACTTACATTCCCGAGTGCCAGCAATCCTCTGTCAAAGAAAAGAATTACAGCGAGAAACGTGAAAAAGATGCCGAATCCAATGAGACCCAATCCAACTTCTGCAAATTTCAGCAAAACAATCGAGTTACAATCAAAGCCAGACAGCAAAAATCAATAAAAGAAAAAACAAATACCAAGTTACTGTAAGCAAAAAAGCACAGATGAAATACTGTAAAATGCATACATAGACAACAGAAAGGGAAGAAATACTCAGAGTAGTTACTATAAAAGTAAAGAGTTAGAACTACATAATTGTGGAACCGATCAGCATACTTAGTTTTTTAAGCAGAGATAGAAGGATTCTATCTCAAACGGTTCTCTCAACTTCATTTTACTTGTTTCTTGTGAGCACATTGTATATGCAGGAATGCAGCATCCTTCATGTACATGTGCAAAAACCATATATTTTCTATCATAATCACATATTCACAGATCTGGAATCAGTCCAAATTCTAATCGGGCAAGCTGTTCAAGGTTCATACTAAAAGTAGTAAAATGAGAACAGTTTGTTTAGTATCAATTAAAAAGAAAAGGAACCACATATGAGGATAGATGACTAGTATTAATTCACTTTGAACACATGTGCAAGGAATGTTCTGCTCGTTTATTTTCATGTTGAAGATGGAAATTATGAGAGGTCGCTTGGAGGAACAACAAGATATTGAGAATAGACGAGATAATGCTGGTTTCATGCAAATGATTCTAATGAAAAAAGCATCTTAGTGATGCAGTTTTGGATCAAATAACAGGCAGTATAGAGGCTTAATACTCCCACATACGACCCTGGGATTTGTTTTACTTTGTCAATATACACAGAAAAGTATACATGTAGACAGCCTTCATAGTTCCATTTGTATCAAGACATGATAAAGAACAGGTGATCTATCTCTAGACCAAAAACACGAGCCATTAGATCTTGGAAGTCACATCTTCTTGCAGCCAACTCCCTAGTCTGCATACTTATCTTCATCTCCCATGAATCTACAAGTACAGGCTCACTGCAGTTTACACTACAGTTACTCCCGTTATTGCTTTATTTGCATATTCAATCCCTGTTACTGCCTAATAAAGTTTCTACCATTCTTCACATATTTACCCTCAACAAACTGAAGTTTGAGTTGGAAAAAATGAGAGCTCTAGAGTTTCCTATGGACCAAGGTTATAGTTCTAGTTCTCTGAAAAAGTTGTCTTCTAGTTCAGTCATATATTGCATTTTTTATAAACTGGTCATTCTCCTCCATCCCAGTTCATTATTTGAAAATTATCTAGCTAATGGCTCAGTATTGAGCAAAAGTGTGGCTGCATCCTCTATCTCACTACACGTTATAAAAGAGGGGGAAGTAGAATGGAAATATAAACAGGACAGTAGACAGCGAAAGATCATTGATGAAAATTTGGCAATTCCATGCATTGAGACCATAAATCTTTATTGACAAATGACAGCTGGGGAAAGCTTAAATTCCCTTCTAAATTAACCCTAAACTAATTAAGGCTTAAGCATCCTTAATAACAAAACAGTTTCAAGAGATTCTTATCTTAGTAAACTTTTCAAGATGATGGAATTGCAACTTTAATTTGTATATGATAAATAAGAGCTACCAACAGACACAGAAGTTGCCTCAATTACACTTATGTCTCATTTTTTTCATGGAATATCCTGAAAAATAATATTTTCCTACTCTATTCATTTTCTGATACTTGAGTTAATTTTCTTGACCATAGCTAGTCACTCGTAATATAGTTATTTCATTAGTGGTAGAATACAAATTCCTTGTATTTACCTAAGAATAAATATTCCATGAGGAGAGGATAAGCAATTTTTTTTCTTATCATAAGTATTAATGGATTCAAGACATTAATCTATCATTTATCAAACTCTTTCATTCATTTGTACTAGATTCCTAAGGAATAACCATTCCACACGAACCAAATGTCACCTTACTCTAAGCCTTTTCAAACTTTTGGAGATCATTATTAATCTTCCTAACAGACATAAGCTCATTAAACATTGCTGACAATATTATATGAGATTACCCAATAAGCCACTCCCACCACTGACCACAAGAAAATAACAAGCATGTAGAACACATTATACAGTAACAAGGAAGAAACTCTACATTTCCATATATAAGAAAATTCCCATTGTAATCCTAATCAGTGGATTATCATTATATTATATCATGAGTGCAACAGGAATAGAACATTAATCAGTAAATAAATAAGACCTAAACAATACACAATGCTTTTCAATCTCTTCCAAACTAAACACACAAAGAATGGGCATAACAGAGCCCTGGAATCCAAGCCCTTGTTTGGCTCATGCATAAGCCCCTTCATACACACAGTGAGACAAGCCAAGGAAGAAAGAAAAAGGCATAAGAAAGTAGCTTACTCTTTTGTTCAGTCAGTTCATAAGCCATCGGGATAACTGAATCAAGTCAATCTTTCTTCCCAAAACTCATAGACACTCTCTCTGTTGTTCAAGGGAAAGCACCTTCCAACAAACTAGCTGCAGCATAAGAAAAAAACTGCTTCAAATGCATCATAATATTGACAGAGAATGATTGTAAATAACATCAAATTGGTTTTACATCGTAAAATCGCAATACTGAAGACAAGGCTAAATTTACACTGTGATCAATCAATCTTGCTTACGCCAGGCAAAATTGAAGTAAATTGAATCATATGAAGATCATTGTTAATGAGAGATAAAAAGAGAGGATTACAGATTAGCAGATTGAAGGCATCAACGAGGAGTAAAGTCGTCAGCCAAAGTTAACAGCTCTGCGTTTCTCTTTGGGTTGGATCGGATCTCATCAAATTTATACACTATTTCGGATCTCAATAGGGCCAGCCTATGGCCCATAACAAATAATTCCAGAAATTCTTTTCCTTTTCCATGCTGTTTTTTCTAAAAACTTAATTTTATAGTTTTTCTTAAAAGCAGTAGATATAATTTTGAAAAAATTGTTTTGGCAGTTCTCAACTTTTTGATATAATTGATCAAAATGCACTATCAAAATAAAAAAAATAATGTTATATGAAAAGATTGTGATACCAACTTTTAGGAACAGTAGCTCTGACAGTAATGTCAAACAGACCCTACATATTTCAAGCTAAGTTTCAAATTGAACGTCACTTTTACTATTTCATGTTCACCAGCACCAAAAAAATTAGCTGCATTTAAGGTCTGTAACAAAATTTATCTGTACACTGAAGTTATAAAACTATAATTAGTTGGTATTTGACAAACTCTTGTAATTGTTCTCCTTTTGCCGTTTGAGTAGTGGATAGTAGTATTAGTGTTCGGTCGGAACTTTTTTTTTATATAAAAAAATTATCAATAACAATTCACAATAATTACAAAAACCATCATTAACAACTTAATCAAATGAGCCATAAGTCTTATTTCTAGCTAGATAAATGTGGTCTTCTCATATGAGGGGGGCCAAAATTAGTATACCTAATTTTAAGAAAAAAACTTGGTAGAGTAATACATATACCAATCTCAAACATTAATGCAAAGTTCTTCCATAATTAATTACTAGACATATCTAATGAAGTAAAGTAATAAACTGTAATTTTAATTTTAATACAACTTTCAAATTTGCATCTTAATTGCTATACGAAGCTTTCATTTTTTAAAAAACAATAATTATATTAAAGTTGCGAAAAAAGAAAGCCAATCTAAATAAGAAGTAAAGGAGATGAAAATTGATATAAGTTATGGAAGCAAAAAATGTTGTAAACATAAAAAGAGATATAACTAAATGGAAGATACAGTGAAGAGAGTTATAGTAGTAGAAATTGATACTTAAAAAGAAAGAAAAATGTATTTCAGTTGAAAAAAAAGTGGAATTATAAAGATATTTGAGATGAAAAGAAAGAGAATATTTCAGTTGAATAAAAAGTGAAATAATAGAGATTGAAGTTGATATTGAAGGGATGATTTTAATTAATTTTAAAGTTTTTTAATTCTCAAAGATGAAAAAAGGCATTGGTTTGGAGAAAGTAACCAAATAAAAAAGAATAATAGAGATGTTTGAGATGGAAAATAAAAAGCGTATTTGAGTTGAATAAAATGTGAAATAACCCTTAGTTTAGTGGTTAAGGTAGAACTTGTAAACTCTAGAAGTCTCAAGTTTGAACCACATTTAGGATGGATTGAGGACTTTTCTTTCAATTTAATGTATGCCCATATAAAGTAATTTTTTTTTTAAAAAGTAGGGATTGAATTTGATATTAAAAGAACAATTTTAATTTAATTTTAAATTTTTATATAATTCTCAGAGATGAAAGAAGACATTAGTTTGAAAACATTAAATGAAAAAAACCTTACGAGGATTTGATCTTAGGTAAATAACCAACAATACTCTCTCCTTCTAAAGATCAACCAACTGTGCCAAGATTAATATATGTGCTATTTTTCTCGTTAATATTATATAATATATATCGTTTCCAGAAAAATTCATTGTATACTACTATATAATTTTTGAAAAGTGAGGGGGTCATGCCCCCCCTTAAATACACGTAGGTCCGCCCTCGTAAAATTATCTTGCCCTGAGCTGCACTAACAACGATTAATATGTAAAGAGGGTGAAAATGAAGTGTTGTACTAAGGGAAATGCATGGGGAATGAACAAAATGATTTGAGTAGGTGCAGGCAAGGGAGGCTATGCTGCCAGTAAAACTTTCTCACCAAGCATATCATTTCTTTTTTTTCATTTTTCTTGCTTAATTCTTTTTATTCGGATAAGTGTCCATTTCTGAGTGGTCCATGTAAGAAATTCTCTTAAGTTTTTTGGAGAGGTAATAGAAGCTGCTTGAAAGAAGTAGAAGAAGCATTTGCAGAGGTTAGAGAAGCAACCCATATTTTTTAAAAAAAGAGAAGCAACCCATTTCACTCTATGTTTCCAAACTCTTTGAACCCCTTTATCTCTTGAGAACTACATCTTAGCAAAACTGATTGATATCTTGCCAAAGCAATATCAAATGGTGATTCAAAACCTTGTGAGTCTGTCTACAGAGAGATCAACTCTTTCATGGTTGATCAAAGAAATCAAGTGAGGGTTTCAAATTGGGTCACCCAAGGGCTGTTGCAACAATGACTCCTAACCCACACCCAACTCTTTCTTACTCGTCCTTATCACAATGAGAGAAAAATACCATGGAAACTACACTTGAAGCTAGCATTGTTGATCGTCATAAATCTTATCACCTGGTTCTCATTCAGCCCGCCCTCTTCCAACTTAATGTGGATTTCACCTTGGAAAAGCTTATGTTGATTCGGATGCTTAAGAAGCAGATTGATCCCCGGAAGAGTCGACGCTTGAGGAGCTGACCTAGCTGGTGTACCAAGTTAATGATATGCTAGCCCAGAATGGCGCTGAAATCGTTGCCCTGTTGAAACAAATTCGGAGAAAAAAAAAACAATGAGGCCATTTTGGTTGTCTGGGTGCATACCCTCAACACATTATTGCATCAGGCTGCACTTCTCGAACAAACTTTGTCAACCGTCAAGCTTTTGAATCCCGAGCTTATGCTAGTCATTGAATCAGAGCTAGACCATAATTGTGCAAATTTCACCAAGAGATTAGCTGAAACATTCACTTATCATCTCAACTTCTTATCCTATGAGTTCAACACTGCTCTTAGCCCTCTTGCTTCCATGGCTGTGCAAATTCAATTCGCCCTTGCTGCTGATCAAACCCTGTATAAATAATAAACCCTTGCCAAGCGGCAATTTCTTTTGAAGGCCACAAGTTTTTGCTCGTCTTCCATATCATTAGGGCTCCATCCAATACAATGGTGCCTTAATTGATTGCTTCAATGTGGTGGCCTCGACCTGGAAACCATCCCCTGCCAGTGAAACCATTCTTTCTCCTATTGTTGTTAATAGTTCGTTGTTATTCTAATTATCCCCTTTTAGATGTGTAACTTTTATATTGCCTCTAACCGATTCGCTTGTCTGATTTGATTTCAGATTCATCTACATTCACTGCCAGAAAATGGTCAGTGCAGGGTAGTTAATGAACATTATTTCCTTTACATTGTTTCTAGTAAATCGGGTAATGTTATTGTTTGCTAATGTTTAGTGGCATTGCTTGTAGGAGGTAAGAACATACTTGAATTGCCCAATTGATGCAACGATTAAGTAATTAGAAATGTATTTTAACAAAGCATATATTATATTAGACATCACTAATGCTTAATTAAACTATTTAAATATATTTTCAATGCGTGGAATTCTTAGTGTTTAAAAATCAATTTTGACCAAATTGGACTAATTTTGTCCAAAATTTACTATTTTATTATTTCATTTTATTTTAAAATTTCTTCCTATATTCATTTAGACCACACTTATGTGCTAGAGCCTGCCTCTATTATTCGTGTTCTTCATGCACTTTTAGACGGAGGAAAAAGGGATTTTTAACAGAGGCTATATATATATTTATATCTGTTGAGACCATATTTATCCGTTGAATTTGTTAATTGAGTGGTTTACTTAAAAGTTAAAGCTAATAACTAAGGCTCAATCTTAACATTTAAAATGTTCTTGAGTTTAAAGCAGATACAACACAAGCCCTCCACTATGTGTTGAAATTCAAACTTAGTGGAGTTGCCAAGATTTGATACTTCGATCATCATGTACATGAAGTTCTGATACCAAGTTAAACACCCAAATATACTCCAAAAGGTAGAGTTCATGTTGTCTCATCAATATGAGTATTTATGCTCTTAGCAAAGTAATGTGAGATATCTAACACACACCCGCTCAAATATTTTGGATGTGCCCATCATTCATGGTATTGATCTCATGACATGAAATCGTTTTACCCAAAAATTCAAACTGATCGGTAATGTCCAATTTTGTTCAAAATTAATTAGTAAACTAAAATTGAACTTATCTTGTAATACATGTCATGATAAATTTTTTTATGGCCTAATACATAACCTACCTTCTTAATTTGACACAAAATGACACATATCATCCTTAACTTTCATGGGCAACACTTTACCCCCTCAAGTTGACAAAAATAGACTAATTTACCCCTCTCATTGTCATGTGTCATCTTATGATTGGAGAAAGAAATTTCAAAAAGTGGAATATATGAAAAGTCAAACTAATCATAAGCTGACACGTGACATTGAGAGGGCAAGTTGATTCGCTTTTGCCAACTTGAGCGGGTAAAATGTCACTCGTGAAAATTAAGGATGACATATATTGTTTCGTGCCAACTTGAAGGGCCAAGTTGTGAATTAAGCTTTTTTTATCTCACCATGCAAACACAAGATAAAGTAAGTTTTTTGAATAATTAGTAAATCCTTGAAGATGCTGAGTTTTGAACCCACGACCTTCTACCAACACATTGGAAGGTGTACCACTTGAACAAAGACCAATTGGTCAACATAAAGTAAGTTAGTTGTATAATTATGATGCGTTGGCTTTAAGGTTGCAAATGGGACGAGGACTCCCCGATCTCGATGGGGATGGAGAATTTCCCGTTAACAATCCCCGTGGGTATGGGAATGGAGAATTTTGCATACTCGAAACACTAATGGGGATGGGGATGAGAAATGGATTACCCGCCAAGAAAAATTCCTGATATCTCTCGTTGGGGAATCCCCGAAATATTCTCAAAATTTATGATATTATATATAATTTATTAAGTACTATCCTTACATATTAAACTTTATAAGTTGTAATTTCACTCTGTAAAGTCTATATAACATGTTTTTTCCAAGTTAAACTCTTCGAAGTAATCTTTAACATTTAAAGTTCTTATATTATATGTATGCTAAGGCGTTAAATTAATTTGGCAATTGAACGAGTAGAACTGTTATTTAGTTTAACATTGTACTAAGTTCTTTGAAGTATTTAAGTGAATTTTGAGTATGTGATTTTGAGAAAAAAATACCTTATTAATTCTTAATGGGGTAATGGAGAATACCCGATGGAAAATGGAAAATACTCGATTGGGGAATGGAGAAAATATTTTACCCGAAACCTTAATGAAAATGGAGATGAAAAATGCATTACCGGACCCGATAAATCCCGTTTGCAATCCCTAGGAAAATGACATCTCTACTCACTTGTGTAAATTCGTATTCGTAATGTTGTGACTGTGGTATTTAGCTTATCTCTCCGCCTTAAACGTCTGAAACTGTTTCTTTCCTTTCTAGTATTAAATAAAGATTCTGATATTTAGTTATAATTATTAAATATTAAAATATATAAATATATATTGTGCTTTCAAAATTTTTTAAAAAAGAATATGTGCTTTCTTTTATTATAAAAAATGGCGTGTGGTTTTAAAATTTTTTCCAAAAAATAGACTATTTATAATACTTTTTTTTGAAAATTTGTTTAGACTAAGGACAATATTATTTATTTTAATATAAATTTTTGCAAGTTAACTGATGGCAACACAATACATTTTAGAGATAAAATTTAGAATTTTTAAGATACATAACTATTTTATATAATTATAATATAATTTTAAATTTAAAAAAATTATAATAAAAAATGAAATTTTTATAAAAATTATTTAAATTTGAATGAATTATTCTTAAATAATATGATTTAATTATAAAAATTTTCAAAAGATTAAAATACTTTTTTTATGTCATTATTTCTCATGTTGATTCTTGTTTTGAAAAAATAAAAATTAAAATCACAATCTCCTTTTTTGAAACAAAAAAAGCATAAACTCTTTTGAAAATTCCCAAAAACATAAAGCATGCTTTTTGTACTTAAATATTATATTCTTTTTGTTATAGGATAGAAACTTATTTGTTATGATTTATAAATATGATGATAGTCAATATCGACAGTTGTAACAATAGTAACAGATAC
>CAOJBJ013731516.1:0-12832 GCA_948291685.1 Euphorbia celastroides | reverse complement strand
ACATCTAAATCCTGTCTTGTTTTAGTAGTGTTAGATGTTCATTCATGTATCATTTTATCACATATCAAGATATTAAAATGCCTTGCACTTTGCCTTAACTACAGTTGTTCGCTGATTCATGTTTCCTCTTTCACAGAAATTCGGACTCGGCTTCGGTTTTGCCTGTGTCAAATAGTGCAATGAAAACAGCTTCCATAACCAATGATAAAATTCAATAAATTATGAGATAACAATGCTACAAGTCTCCAGTCTTAAATTAACTATAAGATTATCTCGCCTCGCCAGAGGTTCAAAAGGTTTATGAGCTCGGTTTGTGCAAAAATTACACAAATGACATATACACGTTAAAAGAAACTTATCGACTAACAAAAATCATTGAGATACAAATGGCTACATTTTCTTTCGGCTGTCCCGTTCTGTAATCTACTGCATTCAACAGCAATGCAAGCAACTTTTCTCCATATTCTTCTGTTTATCATCAACAAGCAGCAGATTGCATACTCTAGCTGGAACAAATTTCACCTCCACATCAGCAGCCAGGTGGCAACAAGCGAACTGAACCAAATACAAAATACAGGGAAATGCCAACTAGGATTAGAATCGGAATATGTAATGAAAATATCAGCTGTCATCAAGAACAATATCAGCATTGAAACCGAATCCTCAACTTCCCATTGGCATCAACACCAACTATGGTCCCCATGCTGGCATGAGTTTCCATTCCCCAGCCCCATCTCGGGGTCACTAGCCCTTCTCTAATCCTCACTTTGTCGCCGATTTTGAACGGCCTAACCCGTTCCATTTCCCACGCCTTGCAAAGCCACAGCCTTTCCGTGAAGCAGAACGAGACCCACAGCTCCCCGTTTTCCAGGCGGTGAACCACCCCGATGCTCGAGTGGTTCACCTCTCCCCACTGGTGGGTTGGGGTGGCTACAGAGGCTCGAACCCTCACCCAATCCCCGATTTGGATTTCAGTTTCCTCTACTAGCTCGACATCTGATGGGTCGAGCATCCAGGTTTTTGAGCCGGCTGGTGTGTATATTCTGAGTTTTCCATCTGCATCTATTGCAGCTATGGTTCCCACACTGGCATGGCTGTGGCCCGAACACCCGAATCTTGGCTGCTTTACAGAAAGTTTGACCTTGACCTTTTGACCGACGTTGAGCCTTCCTGTTCTTTGAAGGTGGGATGTGGGTCCCACCCATTTTTCTTGCTCTACACAAAAGCCCACGTGGATGTTTCCATCCCATTGATCTCCATCATGCCCGATTCCTTGCACAACACCAATGGATCCTGGACCAACCGATTTCCAGTTACCGGCATCTTCCTTTAGTCTCACCCAATCTCCCACTTCAAACACCGGTTCGACCTCGAAATCTGCAGGGTCTCCTCTCCAGAACCCGGGCAAGCCAAAGAAGGAAACTCGGATTTCTCCATCTAAATTGACACTTGTCACTATGCCCCGTGAATCAGGCTGGGCCCCCCTCCAGCCCCATCTTGGCTCAGCTACTTCAGATCGAAAGCGAACATGCTGCCCGACTTTGAAGCATGGGACCTTTTCAAGATCTGTATAATGGGCAATCCATCTTCCTTTTCGAAAACAACAGGACAGGTCTAAGTAGCCTGTCTCTTGTACACTATGAACCACAGCTAACCCTTCCTTGCCAACACTGTTCCAATCATAACTTGGTCTGGTCCCCAGGCTCGGTTTTGAGCGTACCCAATCACCAACTTCAAATCCTGAAAGCCGTTCTGCATCTCCTGGAGAAACTTTCCATAAGCTCTCTCTTCCAGCAACCTTAACCTGTCAATATATAAAGAATTCCACATCAAGGAAGCAACACCTTTCCGATATCTTTTTCATTCTCCAGACAAATAACATGTTTCTTCACAGTTTAGCATCTTTGTAATCAGAAAAAAATCAATTTTTGTTTATACGAACACCTTAATAGTTCTGATTAGAGCTGACTAGATGAGTATGCTTACATTAAGAGCTCCATCCATGTCGATTCTAGCTATTTTTCCAACCGTTGCAGGGCTTTCCATTGACCATCCGAGCCGTGGCTGAGTCACTGAAGGCATGACATGTAATTCTTGACCAACTTCAAATGGGGGCACCTTTTCCATATCTGTTACAGAGCAAGAAAAAGGCTTGCTCCTGAAACAAAAGGCAACACCCATATCACCATCCTCCTCCAAACTGTAAACTATGCCAATACTGTTCTTTGTTACATCTTCCCACCCGTACTTTGGAGAGGATACCGAAGCCTTTACTCTGACCCAATCCCCCACCTATTCATAAGTTAAAAAGGTAAGGTTCTCCCACAAAATCAAAATTAAACCCAGGTGCAATAATGGAAGTTGAAAAGATTAGTTATCCTGTCTAAAGACCGCCAAGTCGATTGAAGTGAGAATGTTACCTTGAAATCCTCAACCTTTTCCATATCAGATGGATCAGCCTGCCATGGAATAGGTCTATTAGGTATCTCTATGATGAGTAGGCCATCATTTTCGATCTCACTAATCCTTCCAACACTATGATGAGTCTCACCGCCCCAAGCATATCTTGGTTCTGCAACAGATCTCTTCACACACACTCGGTCACCAATCTATAAAAACAAATACTCGATTAATGCAAATTCCCTCAGATGAATAAATAAATAATATAAAGCAAAATGAAAAAAAAAACTAATGACAAGGCATACCCTGAAAGGTGAAACAGGCTCAACCTCTTCTGGTTCACAATGCCATGGATTTGGAAGATAGCTCAACTCTAACAACAGACTGCTGTCAGGTCTAATACAATACACTATACCAATGCTCCCTGGTGTCACCAATCCTAATCCATGCTTAGCGGTTGTGAGAGTAGGACGAATACGAACCCAGTCACCGACCTTGAATTCTTCAACTCTTTCCATTTCAGCAGGATCAGCTTTCCATCCTCTAGAAGCTCCAGGAAACCCAACACGGAGTATGCCATCATCATCAACACATAAAACAGTGCCAACGCTATCACGCGACTGGCCACGCCAACCAAACCTGACCACAGACAATGTTGTGATTATACAAGCAAGTATAAATTCCACCGCTCATACACCAGATAGACTTAACAAAAATAGCAACAATGGTCTAGAAACCTAATAAATGCTTGGAAGTGAACATTCGTATTATTATCCATGAACAAATACTTGAGTTATTGCCTGCTTGACAATGCAGTTGGGCAGCATTTTCCAATTGCACTTCCTTACACAACATTTTAAAAGGAACCATCTTTTACAGCACGATCGACGCATTAACTTTAATAGGGATATCCATAAATAAGAATGGCAGTGAATCTAAAAAACATTAAGGAACCATATTTTGTGATGCCATACCTCGGCTCTTTAATATCAGGTTTAAGCTTGACATGTTGTCCCCGGTCTAAAGGAATCAGCTTCAAAACTTCATTGGCCAATACACAAGCCTCTCCAGTACAGAAGGACACAATAAGATTTTCCTTGTCCACAACACTTTGCACAAAACCCACACTCTTATGTTTTGCACCTTGCCAACCATGCGTAGGAGTAGTGATACTTCGCTTGAACTTCACCCAATCCCCCACATCAAAACTGAATAGCAATGGCATAAGCGATCGATAAGACATCAGTGTAATCTGTATGCATTGTACAACTTTCGAATACGATTCATGAAACAAAGCTTAGAGTTTTCTTACATCGTAGGAGAAAGAGAAACGCCCCTACTAACAAGTGCCTCCATCAAATCCTCTGAAATCCATTCACGAGGAAGTGCCTCCAAGAAGTCACGCAATGTCTTACCACTGTTCCATTAACATTTACAGTATAGTTAGAAAACTTGAAATGAAATGCAGAGTTCAAAAGAATAAAGCAAAGAACAATTTTGAAATGAAGACATGGATAGCGGAGAAGGCACACAATTGCTGATACTCGCCTGTGATTTCTAGCATCAACAGCAGGATCAGGATTTCTAAGCATGATGATGAGCCATTCAAGATTTTCTCGTATCATTTTCGCTGCATCTGCTGCTATGTGGAAAGCATTATCTCCTTCATCATCCTAATTAGCCATAAGCATAAGCATATATATACATCAATGATGGTGATGGAAGATTCCCCAATTATTTCCAGACAAATGCTTCAAAAGAAACATGTTGAAAATGAAATAATAAGATAGGGGAATAACGTGAAGTTACAGAGAATACGAATTACATTATTAGCACATCTTAGGATCATCTCAAATTCTACATCAAAATGAGATGGTAATTTACCTGCATATTGCAACTTGCCCCAGCCGATAAAAGCAACCCTACACATGAATTTGCCCCTCTGGCCAGAGCTACATGAAGAGGTATTGTATTATTCACATTCCGAATGTTTACGTCTACTCCAGCTTCAAGAATAATCTATTGAACAATATACACATATAATTAAATCATGTCATCATTTTCAGAAAATCACAAAGTCTTGGCATTAGCACATGATACCAGTAATAAACTATCACACAGTAATGTCAAAGGCGTTAGGCCCTCCTCAAGCGACAAACTTTTGTATAGAACAAGGAGAAAGGAAACGATAAGGCGATGATATGAGCGAAGTGACACTCAAGTTTCCAAAATATAAGATTAAGACTCTGATACCCAAATCACAAACAAATCAAACAAATTGAACCAAACAAGATTTGCAATTTCAAATTTCAGTAACTCAAAATGTTAGTAACAAAGTCAAACAATGGTGACTCAGTTTTATATTTACCTATTTTAGATTCAATAACTCAACATTCAAGGAAACAATGATACATCTTGTATTCTATGTTTTTAACCGGAAATCAAAGTACTTACTTTAACTAACTCAACATCATTAGCCATAGCAGCAGTATGTAAGGCTGTTCGTCCATGCTGAGTATCTTGGGCAGTTGGATCTGCTCCAGCAGCAAGAAGTATACGAACCAATTCTCTTGCTTCTATATGAAGTAAGAAGAAACTAGTGAATGAGAAAGACTATCAGATAAAGGAAGAATTAGACAGAAGAAACATAGATCAGATGTATTTAGCAAATGCACACAGAGAAAGAGACTAAAAGACACTCTTAGGCTAACCAACAATTTGGCACAATCAAAGAGCATTTTGGATCTGTCATCATTCTCCATAGTTAGTGCACAAACTGAAAAACTTCGTAGCAAAATGATAAAGGAAAATGAAAAAGAAAAAGAAAAACCAGTTCCTAGCCTTTTTGCAGTTGTAGCTTACCTTCCTTTTCATCCTCGCATATATCGTAATAGCATATCCTATGAATAAAACTTTTCGAAACATTTTACCATAGTATAGCAAAATAGGATAACATTTAACACTATGCCTAGGTCTACTTGCCTACAAATAAAACATTCACTTCTGACCAAAATTGGACGAACTTTAGAACCGTCGAATTATCTTAGACATTGCCCAAATAACTGAACTTTATCCATATAATCAATGATATCAAACTGATTTGGCCAAATATAAAGGAAAAAAGACAGCATGCAGAAAATATACATGCAAATTAATCATTTGTCTCCATGACAAACAAAAGAGAAACAAACTGGTTCCAACAATAACCATAACATCAAATATAATCAAGGCATTGTGTGAATTGTACTAGTTATTGATAACAGTAATATAAGGGCTGTACCAGCTTCGTGGTCTTTTTTCACAGCAGCGGCCATACACAATGCAGTTCCAATTGGACTTGGTATATCAATTGCATCAGAAATATCTTCTGTTGAAGCAATGCCCATCCATCTTTTAATGACAGCCACATTCCATGTTGCCACACACAAGTGCAGCGGCCTATAACATTTTAAAAAAAAAGTTGCGGGAAATCATATAACACCATAAGATAATATGCATGATAAATGTTTCATTGATTTATTCAATTTATCGATTATTGACAGACAACAAGGTGCAGCCATGCACCATCCATAGCGGCAACTTAATGGCAGATTGCAACTTCCCAACAGTCACTCGTCAGCACAAGTGAATATATTTCTCATTCATGAAATTAGTTTAGTAGAGAATATACAGAAAGAATCTCTAGACACTTACGTCAAATATTTTGAATTCATAACAGCCATTGATCTACAGCCTCCAGTTTCCAATATCACAAGAGCACAATCTGTATATTTCTTGGCAACAGCTCTGTGCAAGACGGTTTCCCCTTCATCATCCATGGCATTGGGATCAGCTCCCGCCAGTAGTAGTTCCTATCATTGTTATGAGCCAATCTTAAAAGGTCGAAACACAAACATATGATCAGAAGAACTGACTAACAACTTAAGACTTACACGCATACAATCAGGTTGCCCATGGTAGGCACAAACATGAGCAACAGAAGGACCTAGACCATCTCTCAACCTAGATCTAACATTAGCCCCTCTCTTAATAAGTTCGCGAACACATTCTGGAGATCCAGCAGCTAGAGCAAAAACAAGGGGAGGATCACCATCTTTATCCAAAATGTCCACATTTGCCTCCCTATAGTTCAATATAGCCTTAACAAGTTCCATGCTACCACGCCTACAAGCAAGGTGAAGAGCAGTTTGGCCATCAGCATTTTGTGCTTCTAACAGCATAGACACTGGACCACTACCATTTCCTGATGCAGCTTTTTCTAGGAGATCTCTGCATTTTGATAGAGGAAAATAAATAAAGAAGAAAATAAGCTAGTCAAGGACTCAAGGGTCCTCAAGCATATCAAGATCAGTAACGCAAACTCACCTAACACCATTTACATCCCCTTCACATACTAGACGATGCAAATGAATAGGGTTGTCCTGAAAAACCTCCGAAATAGATTTGGGAGATTGTTCTGTGACACTTGATCCAGAATTCTTTGCAAAGCTACTGTTGTCATACAAAAAGTTTTTGTGAGCAAACTTCTCTTTCACGGACAAACACAACATAGAGTGAACTAGTAAACCATGAAAAAGAATTCTCCATTCAGCATATACAAGTAGATAAATAAGCCAGAGAAACTGAGAAATAAAAGGAAAATGTTCCCAAGCAAAATGTCAAAGTTCTTACTTGTCAGGGCTTGCAGGAGGGCTTCGTGGCAGCTGTTGCAAATGACGGAGGAATATACCCAGCATTGCATTAAAACTTGGCCTTTTTGACGCCTTAAACTGCAAGCACTCACCAATCATCTTCCACAATTCTCTTGGAATTCCCACACCCACTACACTTGCATATTGTGGAGGCAGTTTTCGAGCCTTAGCAACAGCTTGATGAATTTCCTCTGCACTCAAACCAGCCCACCTGCACAATGAACTCAACAACTCAGGCCACAAGACAAATATACATCATATGTACGGTTATAGAAGTATAAAAAAGAAAACGAAGAAAGCCTATATTAGAACACATACGGGATGGAACCTGTGCACATCTCCACCAATGTACAACCAAAACTCCAGGCATCTGATTCAGCAGATATGCCAATTGCATCATCCCAGAATATATTCAGTGATTTCTTCATTGGCACCCATGCCTCTGGAGCTGTATAATGTGGACTGAGCATTGTACAGTCCATACATGAATGTACTTTAGCAGACTCACACTCTGAATGAACTTTTCGGCAGGCAGATTTTTTCAGAATTGCAGCAAGCCCATAATCAGAAACCACTGCACGACCATTTGGGTCCAAAAGAAGATTGGAGGGTTTTATATTCATACAGACAATGCCTGCCGAATGTAGTTCAGCCACCCCACGTGCTATTTCAGCCCCATATCTACAGGAAGCGGTATAAGAATTCATTGCAAGACCAATATTATTCAAAGCTTTATAGGAGAAAAGTATGTGTATTACATTTTAATAGAATATATTTAAACCTTAGCAAATCCATGCATTCCATTTAATAGATATAAGGGATCAGTTGAATTGTTCAAGATTCAGTATCGAAGGATGATGGCCATAAAATTCAAAATAAATCCAACTATTTGATACCAGAACTATGTATACTTTGTGGATATGGCAAGAGAAACAGGTGCTAATGTCGCATTTCCTTCACACCTAATAAATGCTGAATTTCCTTCACACCTAATAAATGCTGATATCAAATAAAATTTGGGAGATTTGTGACACTCTCAAGTCTCAACAGAAGATATCATTTCCTTCTATCTCCGTACCCTTCCAAGCTTGCATTTTAAAATCTGGTACAGCAAACTAGTATTCTATCTCACTGACACCTAGTCCTTCCTCTTTCCTTCCACCATTTTTTCGAACTTTGTTCTATTATTTCTCTTGAAAATAATAAGGTATTAGCTTAGTTATAAGAACGCAAAATGAACACTTCCACATTAAAGTTACTTCCGAAAAAAATGATGGAATCTATCTAGATTCTTTCAAAAGATGTAATGGAAAGTGAAATATGCTTTTTTCATTCACAGATTACATTTAGTATGCCAACGTGGCATCTTGCACACCTAGTGTATCTTGCGACATCTAAAACAGCATTAACATAGGAGATAGAGGAAAATTCTATCCAAAATCTACTGAAAACTCCTAGCGTAAAGTATGAAGACTCATTTAAAATCTGGGAAATACAGCACTTTCCAAACATCTGGCACGTGATGCTACCCTAGCAAATCATCCACCTGCCCGCATGTAATCACAATTGCTACAGCGAAGTGTTCTCCCAGAATAATTATCCTTTGCTACTAGTAACCTTAACATAGGTTCATAATCTCTTTCCAGAGAGGAAACATAAAATACGATTGGGATGGACTAATTAGGTACAACAAATATTCATACTTTCTATATTTCAAGTTTTCAACCATCATGGTACTGTATGAGGAGAATCTATTAAAAGCATATCAACAACAAAGAAGATTCTGTATTTATCATTCTTAGGTCATACAACTATTCACTCAACACCATGGTTCTTAAAAGGGTCATAAAAGTACCAAATAATCAATAACTAACATCCATGCTCATACAAGAACCACAAATTAACGAAGAACTGTGTTTAATGGCTCGCATCTGTCACACAACCAACTGACAGTTTCCAAATAAATTTCTGGCACGCACACGTAATAAAAGTTCTGTTATTTTATATGTGAGGCTCTCTTCTGCTTAAGGAAGCTAATTCGCACCAAATAAACAAAACCACTTCATCAGAATCACTACCAAGTGTTCATCATAAGTAGAGTTTGCGTTGTCTGGATAACAGAAAGCACAACAGTCCTATAATCCCGCACAGATTGACATAAGCAAATCTTATTTCTACAAACATAAAAGCAGGGAAAAAATATCAAGTACAAGTCAAGTAGCACATAGATGAATAGGAAAATTTTCAGATATATACAACTGCACAACAGTAAAGACTAAAGATCAGATTTTTCAACTCATTGCAACCTAAAGCACCTAACTTCGAAATGCATCAGCATATTAGTTCTCTATCACATTGGATTTTTTGACTTCTGATATTAAATGTTATTCTGATTCCATCACCCTAACCCCAAAATCAAGCATTCAAATCAATCCAAGTTATTTTGCCACAAAGATTCTCTAACAAGTACTAAAACACAGTCACCAAACCGAAACATCAATCAAGAAGAAAACAGCATATTAAGCAATCAAAATGGTGATTGGCAAGAGCAACGAAAGCAAAACCTTAGAATCTGCTCCAGAGTGAGCCTGCCTTCATTCCGATGCATCTCAGATTGCACAGACCCAGAGCATCTATCCATCACAAGCCCCAAACACCCATCCACCTTAACAACACCATGAAAAGCACAAACATTTCTACACCACATTGAAGCTCGCCGCAAGTTCTCCAACTGCCCCTGCACCCACTCCACCTCCATATCCTCCCCCACCTCAACCCTCTTCACCGCCACCCGGTGCCTACACTTCCCCCCGCCAATCACCGCCGCCCACGTGTCCACCCCCGCCATCCTCCCCTCCCCAATCTTCCTCACCAGCCTCACCTCCCGGTGCACCCCAACATCGATCACCCGCCCGCACCCTCCCGAACTCGACGCGTGGGACCCACGCGCACACCTCTCCTCCTCTTCCTCGTCGTCGTCGTCCGTGCAATCGACGTCGAAATTGGGCGCCGCCGACACAGCGTCGCCCGAGTGGAGGAGCGAGAGGACGGCGTAGTTCTTCCGGAGGGCGTGGACGGAGTTGCCGACGACGGACACGTGGCGGCACCGGGGGCAAACGAGAGTCGTATCGAGAGAAGATGAAAACATCCGAGACAAACACTCTTTACAAAATCCATGGCCGCATTGGAGCAGTAGAGGAACTCTCTCATCCTCGTTGTACCGCGTTTGGCAGACGGAGCAGCGAGGCACCTTCATTTCGTACTAATCCGCCTCTCTCCGCCGCTTCTTCCGTTCACACTACTGTTTTCCGGTGGAATTGATTCAATAGGCGGCGGAGAACAAGAAAGACGCCATTAAATTACGAATTTGAAGATCTCAATCTGATGAACAACGCAGATCCGTAGCCCATCAAAGGGATTGCGAAGATCACCAACCAAAGAAGAAATGGTTAAGACTAGTAAAAAGATTTTAGAGAGAGAGAGAGTGAGATGGTTTTATAGAGTTGTTTTTTCAATTTTTTTTGCTTCGCTTTTTTCTTCTATTTTTTTTTTCAAAAGTAATCATAATTCCATAAACCCATCTCTTCTACAAATGAATTTTTTTATAAAGATGTTGTTCTTTTCAACTTAATTTTTCAGTTTAGTTCATTTAGACTCATTAAGTTTCAGTTCAATTGAGATTCATTAAGTTTTTATTAACTTTTAAATAACTTACATTCAATTTATTTAATTTTAATAAATTTTTAATAAAAAATAAAACTTATTAAATTTCAAATCATTTGAATCTAATATTTAGTATCATTAAATTGCAATAAGTTTCATAAAATTTACATTAAATTTTAAGTTAATTAGTTTCATTATATCAGCATTAAGTTTAAGTTAAGTTTCAGTTCAATTCAGTTCCGTTTAGTTCAGTTCAGTCTCATTCAGTTCAGTTCAATTCAGTTCCATTAAGTTCAGTCCAAAAAACAGGGTAAAAAAATAGTTACTATTTTTCGAATTCTATTTTTGTATTTTTGTGGGTTTTTGAAAAGAGAAAAATTTCATGAAATTAAAAAATACAAGTATATCAATGTTATTAGAATTATGTTAGTGCGTTGTTTCAAGGCCGAATTCCATTGTAGTTGGATCGATGTAAGAAATCATATATTGAACGTATAACTCATAAAATGTTAATATATTTTTTAGGATGAAAAATTATATTTTAGTATGTGTTGGGCAAATAAATATCTCATGTGAAAAGATTGGATGATTTAGAGTAGTATATAAGTATGAACCACAATCCTCAATGGTATGAGGTCTTTTGGGAGAAGCCCAAGAGCAAAATCATAAGGGTTTTTAGTCCAAAGTGGACAATATCATACCATGTGTGGGGATTCGTGGTGTCCATCGCTTCCGTCATGCGCTACAGTATGTATAGAATAATGTAATATATGTTTATGATAAAATTAAAAAAATCAAAGCAGATTTTAGTCCGGTTTTAATAACATTAACATTAATTATTATTATTATTAACACTATCTTTGTTTGTTAGTTCATTATACTTGTTTAGATTGTCTTGTATGTCAAGTGTCCATAATTATATTGTCCTATAATTTTGTCATTAATTGAGGCATAGTAGTAAAGTGTAGGCCTTTATTTTGAAAGTTGGGCCTTTTATCAGGCCGAGCTCATCAAAGGTCTAATAGACATGTGATTTTGTATGGTTTCATGATTTAGCTTCATGTCTCTTGACAAAAATTATAGAAAATAAAGAATTTTTGAAGGGTTTTAAATTGCTTATATTATAAACATATGTTTGAAGTAATCCTAATAACGTAAATTTTGACGTTTGGTAGCTACTAAGCTAGAAGGTATAGGTTGCAAACGTGGTTTAACCAAATAAGAAACAAATACAATAAAATTGTATGCTTTAGATGTAGAGTCTCCACCATTTCTAAATTACAAGTCACTAAACCAAGTATTTTTCAGATTTTTTAAGCTTTTTATAGTTATAACCTAATTTAAAAAGAAACAACTTGATTGTATATTTTTAAGATGTTTATAAGTTGAAACTTAAATTACAAGCGCGTCAAGTTCAAAATTACTTGAAATAAGAAACACAAAAAAACATACAATAAATTCAATCTTTCAGCTAAGAAATCATCTTGACACTAAACACTCCATCTTATAAAACAATTACAGAGAGCCTTTTAAACCTAAAGATTAAGGGTTAGGTCCTAACAGTTCTATTATTGATTTTAAACACAGTGCAGAGGAGATCTATACTACATCTCCCTCAAATATATAGGGCATTCAGGTGTGAGATTGAGAGATTGCTAGGGATAATACAAAAATTATAACTTGATATGACATGTCAGTTCAAAATGTTAGATCAATTAATTTTACAACTTAATACGAAACTCAAAAAAATTTTCATTCTTTCTCATTTTCGCAAAAAAAAGTTACATCAACATTAACAAAAAAAATTACAGCTTTAAACAATAATTTTTTTCTGTCACTCACGAAAGTATATTGCAATCAAATATATGTGCCTTTTTACAATGAAGTTTTTGCTTATAGATCTATTATCACTTGACATAATTTTGAGTTACCAAATTTAATTACCATTTAAAGTATATGAAGATTAAAAATGATACATCTGAACTTCGTTAAACTTGCAGATAAAGTGGATTTATGAAATCTCAGAGAATTTGGGAGAAAAATGATCGGCAAGGAAAGGCATTAATTGAGTCTTAATG